>CAIGRB010077580.1:76264-136852 GCA_903798255.1 Fraxinus quadrangulata
CCATCAGATGGTTGTGATTTACGTTCGAAGGGTATTGTATAGTGATTGAGGCAGTGGAACACTTATTTTGCCGTTTGGGCTGTAAAAGATAAGTTCTCATCTTTAATTTCAGTATCAGTTTTTTAGATCTTTGATGTACTTTGAAGTTTACTTGTTTCTGTTGTTTTAGATCTTTTTGTTTTAACTCTCATTTTCTAAGCACATAATTTTTGTTGAAATATCGTACTAATTTGTGAACTCCTCCCAACATATGTATATAATAAAATCTGCTTAGAGTGATAATCAGTATTTCAATAAGTGTCCCGTAATTTGCTATGGAGTGAATCTTCAATTTTTCTTGAATTCAATCCAATTCAAATGAATTGGCCTCGACAATTAAAGCTAACCATCAATTAAATTTTTAATCATTTCAGGCACGAAAGCAGGCAACATTTCTCAACTTGGATTAACCAATCCAAATCGTGTTCGGTGCATCATTCTTTTTTACTCGTCAACCGTGTTTCTTACTAATACTCTCATATTTATTTCGTGGGTATTGTGCTTCCCAATAGTATATTAATATTATCCCAAAGAACCATGGAGATATAAGGCCATTTTTTTAACTAGAGAATTTATTTTAAAGCACTCGTTAAGGGTGAGATAAAGCTTAAAAAACTCATTTTTCACGTTTCTTTGTAATTTTTATTATTTTTTAACTACAGGTACTTTTCAAATAATCACTTTTCAAAAAATAAAACCGAATGATAATTTGTTAAGAGACAATCATCTGTTTATTTTCTAGAGTTCTTTCACGTGGTGTCATCACACCAGTTGCCTAATACATGAAATTCCATAATTGATTAATGCGATACTTGAATTCAAAAATTTTGTGCACCTTGTCGAATCACTTCAATCAAAAGTTCATTATTATTATTTTTTTTTAAAAAAAAGAGATTTTTGTCGATTTTTATTGTGAAAAAATTAAATTAAAATTAGATTTGGACCTCAAATCTAGTGTCAAATGTAATTTGTTTGATCATATGTCGATAAATTTATCAATGAACTCTCTCTGCCTTTAGATATTCCACTGATAAAGAGAAATTACCAACAAAATTGGTTATTAAAATCCCACCAACAATTTAATTAATTCTTGTTTATAATTGTTTGCTCTATGCTTAATTTGTGTAATCATGTCAATCAAGGCGAAGGGAGGAAAAAAATAAATAAAGTAAGTAAAAAAATAAAAAATAAAGAATATCAACAAATGGGAAGGAGGGCATGTCTTCATCATGAAGGGGCCCAAATAATTCATTTTAACATCCAAATTATCACAATCATCTCCGGGTTAGAATGCCAATATAGTGAAGTTAATATCTAATGGAGCCCGATTAGTTGTTGGGTTAATACATCTCACCTTTTCCTACCTAATTATCCAAATAGAAATATGAATTGAAAGGCAAAGTAACCCCGACTCATTTAGACTATCGATTTCTTTCTTCTCTTTTGCTCGTGTTTCTCTTTCGTCTCATTATTTTCTTTCTTGCAAGTGTAAGCTATCCCCATTTTAAGAAGGCCACCCATGTCTGGAAATTATAGAGTGCGAAATGGTCCACATAAAAATAGCTATTTTTCATATCATGGAATCTTCAATCTCGATTCATTATGTCCAGAAGCTCAAAAAGGTCTAAAGTCTCTTGTCGTCTCTGACAAGATGCTATTGTACATCATATCAAGAAAGGAAAAAAAAATAGTAATTCTTAAAATATATAGTTAAAAATTCGTAATTAATTTTACTCATTTTTACCAACTTTTCATTTTTTTTTACCATATTTGAAGGAGGGATTCTTCTTCAAACTGGACCAACAAACCGGTAACCTGACCCAAAAGTTTATCTCTGAAATCTTTTGAAAAGGAAGGGTAGGGATCCAACGTGCCAATTGGACTTGGACTTTTGGCTCCATACATTTCAAACTTCCAAGTTCCAACGGTACACAACTCCATTATGCAAGTAATATAATAATTTATTTGGCAATTATTATTATATCAAATAAAACTAGCATATTATACAAGATTTTATTTTAATTAATTATAATTATTTAAAAATAATGTCTCGTATACTAAGTGGACAAAAATTTTAAAAAATGACTTTTCATAACAAAGTAAAATATGATGGAGCGGCGATAAAAAATCCTTAACCAACAAATATTCCAAGGTAAGTTCAAATAGTGAAAATGCAAAAAATGAAGTAAAGAACCAGAAGAAAATCGAGCACGACTAAATCATCTCTAAAAAAAAACTCTTTATCGAAAGTAAAATAACAAGCTTACTTATCAATGGTAACGCGTGAACCTTTTTTTTATTATGTCTTGACACGTGGGATATTGGCTTGATTCCAAATTCAAATACAATTTGATCCCCAAATTTAATCCACCGTGACGGCTCCGTTAAAACAGTCGAGAAATCTTTATTTCTTGGGTCCAAGAACGTTAAGACCTTTCGGGGCCTTTTTATTTATTCAACACCTGATTCTCTCTCTGCACTGCATTAATAAACCTCCTCTGAATTTTGAATTCTAGTCACAAGAAGCTCGTTTCGATTTTAATTTTTCAGTTCAGATCCAATCCAATCCAATCCAAAGTCAGAAACACAGATCATATTTCGCCGGATATTTGATCACCGGAAATTCAAAAAACTTCCCGCCGGCAGCCCGTTCTTCTCAAACAGTCAAATATAAGGTAACTTCACTTACTTTTTTAACTTTCCAAAGAATTTTCAAATGGCGATCAAAGTCCCCAGTTTCTCTCCGCTTTGGTTTTGTCGCTCAGATTATTTTATCTGGCATTTTATAGTGTTGTTTCAAGAATCCTTCTTGTGTAGTTTTGAACTATCTATGACTATCAGGGAATCAGGGATGCACATCTTTTACAAACCCGCAATCTTAACTCTCACTCCGCGCTTCATTGATATTGAATCTTGCCAATATAACTTCATTGATATTCATCTTTTAAATAAACGTGTCTTATTAATTAATCTTCTAAATAAAGTGGTTCAACGATGTATCATTTTCATTCATGTCATGATACTTCTATGATTATTTGTAGATATATGTTTGTGATTTGTACTTAAATTGAAAATCATTCTACCTGGTAGACAGAAAAGACTGCAATGCCACAAGAAGGCAACAATCGAATATTCAATACTCCTTGCAAGAATTTGAGAGGACTGAAGGGCTTGATCTACAATGCCAACGATGCTTCTTATTCCGATGAAATTATCGATGATCGCGAATTGGCACATAGAAAAGCAGAAGAATCAGGTAACATCACCACATGTCTAATATCATTCAATTGATCTTATAGAAACATGTTATTAGAAAGTTAGTCTCGAATATGCAATTGCAATAATAAGTCAATAACAATAAAGTAAAGATTTTTGGTGGCCAGATTCCAAAAATGATATTGTAGGGTTAAAGATTATGCAACACATAATAATGGAATGTAGCTAGGCCGAACGTTTAATATAAATGTGTGGTGGTATCCGACTACTAAATCACACTATGGCCGACCTCATTCTTTGCACATTTGATTTAAAATTGCGTTAGGCACTTTTGATTTAAAATNATGGCCGACCTCATTCTTTGCACAGTTGATTTAAAATTGCGTTAGGCACTTTTGATTTAAAATTGCACATTTTAATGATTACATTAGGCACCACCAACCCTAGATCCGGGCAGGAAAAAGTTTTTAAAATTGCATTCCTTTATAGGACCTCAACGAGAATGTGCATAACCTAGGGTGTTAAGTAAGAGAAATAGCTCGCCTCACTAACTAGCCAAGCACAAATTTCTCGTGTTAGCTCGATGCAGATCAGCTCAACTTGCCCTAGGAATGGACAAGTTTGTAAGAGTCGAGCTACACTTTGATAAAGCAAGTCAGCTCGCTCATTTAATTTTAACACCCTATATAACTTTTATTGATGATCATTATTTTGAAAAATAACGTTATGAATAGTAATTTTTTACCGAATGTAATTAAAAAGTAGAAAAAGTTTTAAATTTACATATAAAATATTTTATTATATGAATATGTAATTCAAAATAAAAAAAAAAATTATTTTAAAAGGAGATGAACATGATCATGATCTACTTTGGGACTATTTTATAAAGTCAATACATAAGTATTACTAACATTATAATTATTTAATAATGTTAATTGTACATTCCAAATTGACTCCTCAGATGACACTCCCTCATAGACGAGGAGTCGTGAATAAATAAAACTCAAGCCCATGTGAGAAAGTATCACTCGAATGTACAAGTAACTAAATTGATAATTATTTTATGATTTGAGTTGTTAAATCATTAAATATTGACAGTGCATAGTAAAATAGCAATGATGCATACTTGCACTAAAATAAGATAAGAATTGATAATATACATCAAAGTTGCTGCAACTGATTAAAGATAAGTCAAATATAAAAAACAACTTAAAAGTTGAAAATGTCTAGCATTAAACATTTGTTAGTTTGTTTGCAGCCCTCTTGATCCCAAGCTCATCTTGCATTTGTACGATATAAAAAATAAGTTCAACATGTTTGAGAGCATGAGATTAATTCCTAATGCTAAATTGCAGCCAGGGATTTAAAATTCAGGTAATATTTAGCCTTAATCAGCACTATCAAAATTGCCAATTAAAATTTGAGAGATTAAGATTGCTCTAAAGTGAAATTCAGCGAAAATTACACAAAATAATTGCGAGAGATTACGGAAACATCGTAGTGAAATTCCAAAACAGATCCATACATTCACCAAATTTACACAAATTGCATTAACCCGAAACCCTAACTCCCCTTAACTCTTAGCCACCGAACCCATAGAGAGTACGGCCTTGCCTCTTGAGAGCGTAAACAACGTCCATGGCCGTCACTGTCTTACGGCGAGCGTGCTCAGTGTAGGTAACAGCATCACGGATGACATTCTCCAGGAAGATCTTGAGCACACCGCGTGTCTCCTCATAGATGAGTCCACTTATACGCTTTACACCGCCGCGACGAGCCAGCCGCCGGATCGCCGGCTTAGTGATGCCCTGAATGTTATCCCTCAGGACTTTCCGATGACGCTTGGCGCCGCCCTTTCCCAATCCTTTGCCTCCTTTTCCCCTTCCTGACATTTTTACTTCCGAGAATTTGAATTGATTAATAATATTTTGTTACAGTTTTGAGCGAGATGGGGTAGATATAGGAGGAGTATCGGGTTACGGAATAAGTAACGACCGTTGGATTCGATTTTTAATCAACGGCAGGATATAGGGATCCTTGTCAGATGTATTGGATGGTGGTAAGCCGTTGATTAGAAACTAATCTACGGTGTATGTCATTTTAACTTGGTGGAGCGGATCCTGGTTATATTCGCGCTCAAAATTTCTGGATTAGTAAAACAGAAAAAATAGAAATTATAATATCATATCAATCAAGTTAAAAAATTAAATTCTAGACAATCATTCAATTGTTTAGAATTAATTGTCTAGAATTTATTTGTATATAAATTATTAATTAAATGTATTTTATTAATTTAATTTTTAATTTAAAAAAGATTATATTTTTCATTTTTATTGATGCGTGGACGAGAGAAATGAGAGCGATGATGAGGGAGAGAAAAAGATATTCAGTTCAATGTAAAAAAATATTGACGATGAAACACACGTACCAGAATTTCACTGAGGGGTTTAATATGTTTGTGAACCAACCTTACAGCTGCAAGGAGGTTCCAGGCTGCGCAATGGCTACGGCAGATGGACTATGGTGCATCCGAAGTGCTCCCAAACGAGCCCAGGGAGGAGGAATTCTGCCTCGCCCTCCGCAATGGCCTCATTCTATGCAATGTCCTCAACAAAATCAATCCTGGAGCTGTACACAAGGTAGTATTATCCATATAGCTATGTACATATCTGTGCATATTTGGTCTTCCATTTTCTCGTTTCTAGAGCTACCGTAAGGTTTGTACTGATTTTTCCTTCTTTTAATGTGAATGATATGTAGGTGGTAGAAAATCCAGTGCTGGATGTGCAGGCTACGGAAGGTGCGGCCCAATCTGCTATTCAGTACTTCGAGAACATGAGGAATTTTCTTCTGGCCGTTGGCAAAATGAAGCTCCTCACTTTTGAAGCATCCGATCTTGAAAAGGTCATTACTTTAAGTTCACTGGTTGCTTCTTTTATTCTGTTTTTCCCACATGAAACAATGATATCTGTGAGTTATATGTGAATCCTGTGAAGAAGTGTCAAGTGAATGAATAAAATCGAGAAGCAAATAATGAGAATTTGTATAAATTTTGCGAAAATGAATTATGAAGATGACGTTTATTTTTTATATAGGGCTGCAAATATTGTGAATGTAAAGTGTGTAATATGAGATCCTATTGTTTATGGATAAATTGTTTAGATATCCCTGTAGCCAACTTGGTAAAGAGTGCTCGTATTGGATTAAACTAGTTGTACTCACTTAATGTACATTAATTTTGACACTCCGTGTGTTATCAAAATCTATGTCATTGATTATTTGAAGTGTTGTTAAAATCAATGTGTAAAAAGTTGTAACCTCACAACAATGTCAAACTTAATGTCAAGAAAGATGTACATGTAGCATGATTGACTCATAGTTATAAATGAGGTAATGTACCAACTCACTTTTATTAAATCTTTTATTTCACATTCTGTCTACTCTCTCTTGTCACTGTACATTAGCAAACCAATTGCTGTAGTCACTTATGTATATTGGTCCTTTTCTGATCATTACACTTTCTTAATAATCATTCAACATTGCGACTTGACTATCTCCAATAATATTAATATAACTCCCAAAATATTCAATCCACAGGGAGGATCGTCGAGCAAAGTTGTGGAATGCATTCTGTGTTTGAAAGGCTATTATGAGTGGAAGCAATCTGGAGGAATTGGAGTTTGGAGATACGGTGGAACCGTGAGAATTACGTCGTTTCCAAAAGAATCGTCGTCCTCTTTAATAGGCAATGAAAGTGCTGAAGAATCACTAGATGATTCTGAATCATCGCAATATGAACAACTTCTGGAATTCTTCAACTTATCTACCGAGATCTCTCTCAAGGAATCCAAAGCTGACAATGTACTCAGCTGTATCTTTGATCATTTTAGTCTTTGTCTTCTACGGGCTTATCTGACAGAAAGCAATGAATCTGAAGACTTGCCTTTGAATCCAATGGTAGGTAAGATCATCTTCTGTGTATTGCATGATCATGTACTAATTGGTTTGTGGTACTGAAATTACAAACGATTTCTTAAAGAGTAATACTTGAAATTTCTACGTACACTAAATGGATTCTAGAAAGCTTAATTATTTAGGAAATTTCAAACACACACTACTGTGAGCAAATTTGTTTTTACAACATCTTTAATGACAGTAGTTTGAAGAATAACGTAAAAAAACAAGATGCATCTTCAAGCCTTATGAGTCGTAAGTGTGAAGCACAGAGCTGTGAGATCATATCAAACTTAAAATCCTTGACTTGGGATCATTATTTTTGTAATTCTGATTCTAGTTTCTAGATACCACTATAAGTCCTTTTCTGTTACTTTGCAATCTTAAAGATCACTACTTTTATCGTCATATTTGGTTCCAGAAGTGCGCCGTTGTGACTCCAGCTAGTTATACTGTTAATATGTCACAATGAAGGATCTTCATAACAAATTAATGTGTTTTATATGCATTTTCAAAGTCGTATTACTGTCTTACGCTGTCAGTGTGGACATATGTAGGTCATTGATATATTAATGAAAAAGGTTGTTAAGGATTTCTCAGCACAGTTGATTTCTCAAAGAAATCAGGTATTTGCAATCACGGCATTTTGTAATATCTACTAATCCTGAATTACATTAGTACAAATTTTGCACCATTGCCAATTACAATGAAATAACATTTTTTAATTGGCTACAGCTCGGATTGTTTTTGAAGAAACTTCTGATTACCAGTGAAATTCCTGTATCAAAATCTCAATTCCTCAAAGCCATATCGGAGTACCTTAATAGAAGAACCAGCCTTCTATCGAGTGACATTTCACAATTCTGCATTTGTGGTGGAAAAGGTGAAGGAACAGGGCGTAAAAATTCCTCCTCTTCTGGCAGTGCAGTACTACTTGATCTTCAACAAAAGCAGCTGGAGGTGTGACCCTCAACTACTGCATCTTAAGTACTCTTTGTATCTTTCCCAGTTTCCTCAAACTAATTAAGCCATAGAAAGTAGAATCCTCTTGTTTCATTTGTTCAATTATAGACTTAACTGAAGTGTATAGAATCGAACATTTTATTTTTTACACAAGTAGACTCCACGACTCCACGAAAGATCTGAAATGGAATACTGTAGCTATTGAGAGCATCGATTTGATTCCCATGATAAGAGTGAATTAAGGAGTGACTACATTTTGTTTACCATGGCGGAGAATCATAGACGTTTCTGATGTCACGTGCATCTCTCGGTGTAGAGAATAAACACAATGCACATAAAGCAAACTAAGCTGAATTTTTCTGTTGAAGCCATGTTTTAAAAAACATACTATTAAGACTTGGGGACACCAATTTTGAAATTCATGTGCTTGTTTGATTCTTAGTCGGATCAAATTGCTCGTTTGAATATAATGGCCTTTGATACCGTACTTGGGTTTATATTTTAAAAGTCAATCTAGTTAAGAGAAATAGTCCAAGCCCTTATATGTTGGTTAATATTTTGGTATTTAACCCATGTGGGGTTTATCCCTTAACACTTACTCCCTCTGATGCTGATGTGCTGGTCTATGTGTGACAGTTTACCTCTTTGGCAGTGCAGCTTCTGCTTCAATACCATAGTTTCTTATATGCCTTTTGTTTCTGTACGTGGAAATTCTATTCTGAAGCTTATGAAATTAACTTCTTGACTTGATATATTACATTTTAGGATCTCAAATACCTCTTTAGAGATACGAAACAAACAGTCCAACAGGTTCAATTTGAATGGGAGGAAGAACTTCTCAGCCTGGGTGAGACAGGAGTTATTTAGTGCATGGAATGCTAGGTTTTTGTTCTACTTTGTTTATCAGCATCTTGTCTAAACTAATTATAACCGATATTTTTATCAGGGAATCATGTTAAGGGCCTTGAAGTGGCTGCTTCTTCTTATCACAAAGTTTTGGAAGAAAACAGGCTACTTTACAATCAAGTCCAAGACCTAAGAGGTGAGTTCTTACAGATATCATATATTTTATCAGTGCATAGAATTGTGGTTAATTCAATTGTATCTTCTGCCTACAGGGACCATCAGAGTTTACTGTAGAGTAAGGCCCTTTCTTTCGAGGCAGTCTAACGTGCAGTCCACAGTTGACTACATTGGAGAAAACGGAAATATCATGATTGTCAATCCCCAGAAGCAGGGTAAAGAGGCAAGGAAGGTTTTCACTTTCAATAAGGTTTTCGGGACAAATGTCACACAACGTATGTCCTTTACACAACTTATCTTCTTTTGATTCAATATTGCTTTAATTTACTCAGGCCACCGTTAGAATTCAACAAGTAAATTAAGCAGGCAATAACTGTTTTAACGAAGATGAAGTTAGTAATTTTTTTTCATTGTTGCCAAATGATCATTTCTGTGAAGTATTAGAGTTCTGTCACTATCAGCAAATATTACAAGAGCTCAATTTTCCTGAGCTATACTTCCTACGTTATAGTTGCAGGGTGTTGAATTTCTGAATAATTCTCATCATGTTCTTTTTAAACTTTTCAGAACAAATATATGCAGATACTCAACCACTGATCAGATCAGTCCTCGATGGTTATAATGTTTGTATATTTGCATATGGCCAGACTGGCTCGGGAAAGACATATACAATGGTAATGTAAAGCAATAGCAATTTTTGAATTGGTTGCTTGTGTAGGTTTTGTGACATTACGCATTTTTATTCTCAAACACTACGCTTTGGGATGTAAGATTAATGTTGCTTTCGGAATAATAATGTTCATGTTGATCTCTGCATACTTATAAGTCTCATAAGCAATATCCTTGCACAGCATTACACTCTTTTACTACTACATAGTGAACTATCTAAATTAGTTTTTAGAAGCAGGGCCTATATAGTGGCTGTATTAATTTCTTAATGATTTGACTATGAAATTATACAAGAATTACAAGAAATGATTTGTCTTCTCAGGAAAGGTTTTTCCAGATAAAAGGAATATCACATATTTTCCATGTTTACAGAGCGGTCCAGACTTGACAACAAAGGAGTCATGGGGGGTGAACTATCGTTCATTGCAAGACTTGTTTACCATTTCGAAGGAAAGAATGGATGCCATAGAATATGAGGTTGGAGTTCAAATGATTGAAATATACAATGAACAAGTGAGAGATCTGCTGGTCATAGATGGGACTAATAGAAGATATCCTAATCAAATTTTGTTCCCTTTTTTTTTTTCAGCCGTTTTGATTTCATAAATTGTTTAGCCGCACTATGCATCTGTTTATTATTTATAGGTTGGACTAACCTTAATTATATACACATTAGATATTCGTAACAATTCTCAGCTAAATGGTCTCAATGTCCCTGATGCAAGTTTGGTCCCCGTTAAATGTACTCAAGATGTTCTTGAATTGATGAAACTTGGACAAAGTAATCGTGCTGTTGGTGCCACTGCTTTGAATGAGCGGAGTAGCAGATCTCATTGGTGATATTTTTTTCTTCAGTCTGGGAGTTTAACCATTTCTGAAACTTTATATCTATAATTATTATTTTTTAAATGATCCATGATTATATTTCTTTGCTGCAGCATTTTAACAGTTCATGTCCATGGAAAAGATCTAGTCTCTGGATCCACATTGAAGGGTTGCCTTCACTTGGTAGATCTAGCTGGAAGCGAAAGAGTGGATAAATCTGAAGCTGTTGGTGAGAGGTTAAAAGAAGCTCAACATATTAACAGATCTCTGTCTGCACTTGGAGATGTCATTTCTGCTCTTGCCCAAAAGAGTTCTCACGTTCCTTACAGAAATAGCAAGCTGACTCAAGTGTTGCAAGATTCTTTAGGTAATAACTTATGCATCTACTTCGGAAAAAATAAGCTAAAAGCTTGTTTATTATACTCTACCAAGTACTACGTACCAAACACGCACTCCGTGGAATATATTGGAATATTTTCAATCTAAAAAGGATAGTTAACCTGGTTAAGCATATAACGAGCTATTTTGATCCAAAAGATTCAGATTGGTCGACTAGTTATAGAGTTTTCTAAAATTAGAAATAGAGAAAAACCCTTTTAAGTTTATTATTATGAGGTAAACTGCTAATTTATTCACTGTGCTGCTAAACATTATGTTCTCGTTTTTTGTCATCTTTTTCTTAGGGGGGCACGCAAAGACTTTGATGTTTGTGCATATAAACCCCGAGGTCAATGCTGTCGGGGAGACAATTAGCACATTAAAATTCGCGGAGAGAGTTGCCTCAATTGAGTTGGGGGCAGCACAATCTAACAAAGAAACTGGTGAAATCAGGGAATTCAAAGATGAGGTCTATTTTTCTTCCTTTACTTGTTTAATTTGACATTGTATTCATTCAATCACTTAGTCTTCAATATATCATGGTTCCTTTAGATTTCAAATCTCAAGCTAGCTCTGGAGAGAAAGGAGGCTGAACTGGAGCAATTAAAAAGTCGAGCAAACACCCGAGGCACTGTATCACCTCTTCGTGTACAAAAATATAACAACCATGCCACTTTAAAGCCTGAGACAAGTCAGCAACATGCCGATGCAACTCAAAACTCAGAGGTAACTAAAGAGGAAAGTATTAAGACTCAATAGTAAAACTCAAAATTTAATAGGAATTTAGAAGATCATAACCATAAACCATGAATTCAACATAAATTGTGATAGTTTTGAAGTTCAGAACAATTTAATAATTTCTCAGTTACCTCACATCAGACACTCATCAGAGAAACTAAAGTTCCTAGTTTCATCTCATTCTTGCTAAATTTCAGTTAAGAAGCTGTTCATCGGGTAAGCAGAGAAAAACTCGGCTTCCATCTAAGTTCACAGACAAGGATTTTGTGTCAAAAGTGCCTTTCCTAGCTGAAGAGAGATTAGTGGCAACTATTAAGCCAAGATCCCCGTCCCCTCCACCCAGGAGATCATTATCAACTGACAGAGGTTCCTTCATCAAAAGTAGAATGAAGTCTGATACACTTGAAAATCCACCCGTCATGAAACTACCATTTTCAGTCAGCACTTCAGTAGATAAATCTGCCTCCAACAAGCATGCTATTATCTCATCAACAGCAAAGGCACGTCTATATCAGGGTACTCGGGAGCCCCCAAAGGCAGATGACATTGCTGATGTATTGTGCAGCCTTCAGAGGATCACATCTCGGAAAGTTTACCCAGAAAATGAAGAAGGTCGATTTAGGCAAGAGGTTAATGTACAACAAGGTGGCATCAGAAAAGGCAAACCCGAAAATAAGGTCAAGACCAAACATCAGTTGTCTTCAAAAATTCAAAAGTCAGACGTTACAGAGACATTGCTTTCGGATGTGGATAATGGGAAAATGTCGGACAAGACTCGAAAGATTGAATTTTCAGATCCCGAAAATGAGCATGGTCCTGATAAGTTGCCTGTATATGGTACTACTCGAGTGAAAAAACTTCATCGGAACATCCCAAGGAAGTCTCAAAATGTTGAACCAAGGTACAGCAGCAATATTTACATACAAACTACACTGATGCAGTCCATATTGATTTTCTGAGACCATGTTTATCCAACTTTTTGTATTTTGGCAATCCTTTTAATGATGATTTACTTTATTTTTCAAGCAGAGAACCAATGAAGAAAGTGGAACCTTTCCTGTCTGAAAACCGCGTCAATAAATTTTCCAATGAGAACGTAAAGGAAGCAGGCAAATCATTTGTGCCTGAAACCCGAAGGAGTCGATCTACACCTCGAGGAACATTCAAGATTTTACCTTGAGTAACTTAAGTGTACATGAAATGATTTCAGATGAATATCAGGGACCTGCATTTTGCTTTCTTAACCAGCTTTACACATACATGCTGCTCCAGTGCTCCTATATCCTGATTCTCTGATTTCTGTGACTTTCTTGTATTTATTGGTCAATCCAAGAAGATTTCTTGATGTTGTGCATATGTAAGAAAATATGGTGGTATTTATTTATTTTTCGGTTAACCAAGAGTTTTAACTTATTTCGGTTAATCAATGATTATGGAGGTCGTGAGAGGTGATGGTTAATCAACAATTTCTGTTTGTGACCTGAGAGTACATGGCATGAAAGAATCCCAACCTTTCCGGTTTCATTATTTAGTGGGAACTAAAAATAGTGCACATTGTAAATGTCAAGCTGTTGGTTAGAACATATTGTTTTTCACAATATGAAAATCTCAATTACCCTCTAATAAAATCAATTAGTCTCTCAGTATGTGATCAAGTTAACCAATCACAATTAAAACAGAATTGGTTATAACTAGTCACTATAAACACATACTTGGTCGCAAAGGTCGCCTCAAACAAATTTGCACGCACCGCAATCCAGCACCAAAATCCACTACCAGTCGCCACCAATGTACTACCACCATTACCACTTTGAACTCAAATTCGCGACGATAAATACTATATTCACATGTATTATTTGTGACTAACTATGGCCAACTTTGTCTTTAGTGATTATCTATGATCATATCAGTCTAATTTTGTGACTATATGTAACGAAGTCACGTACAGTCACGGTTAAAGAAACTTACAATGAAGATAGACTTAGTCACACCCGATTTTCGTCACGACCACCACTCCTCACAACATCAAGAATCAAACACGCACCACAAACACCTTCAACAAATCCCAACCAGTACCACCGGCGACATAGTAGCACCACCACCACATGTAGATCGCGCTACTAGCAGTAGCATCACCTTTGAAGCCTCCAAACGCTGGTCAACCACTACCCAAGCTGCCGAACTCCACCAGTAGCATGACCACCTCAATCTCCTCTACAAACCCCGACCAACATTACGGCCGAATACCATCCCAAATGCACCAAAATCAGGCCAAAAGCCAGTAGTTGTAGACTGTGTTTTGGGCGGCACCACCTTCTCCAGCGATGCCCATGCTGGTACCATCACATCGGTCGACCATACTCATCAAGGGGCATCTATTCATGGTCTTATATCATCAAACAACATACACAGAATCCAAATTTACAAAAATGTTCTTCGCACCCAGGAGAACACGCACATTTCAGACTTAATTTTCGGCGCCAACAGTGAGCCACACAGTTGCGAACCACTTTCTCTAGCATCCCCACACCATGTCACATCTATTGCTACCATGGGCTTCCATCAATTTGATCAGAAGATGGAGAGGGATGGATGGTAGAGAGGGTGATGAAAGAGAGAAGATAGATGCGGACCTTTGTTGGTGGAGTTGGATCTTTAAATTTGTATTAATTAAGTTAATAATTCTTAATTAGCACCTGATTTTTGAATTTAAAACTAATCCTCCTTTGCTTATGAGAATTAATATTTAAATGCAGATTTCTAGATAATTTGTATATGGGCTTCAGTTTTACTTGTGGTTTGATGGCTAAAACTGGGCCTTCTTTAGCCCCTATTGGTATAGTTAAACTAGATTTTTTAATAAAATTAATGAAATGTATAGTAAAAAATTTATAAAAATTGTGATTCTCGTAAAATATATAATTAAAGTTAATTGTTAATTTAACTTAATTAACAACTTTTTATTCTAAACCACACATGGGCTTAATATTGTGTTTCCAAGTGCATCTTGCCATTTGGCGTGATTGAACTAGTTGGACTTGCTCTCCACTTGTCATACTATTTTTTAAGAGTAATATTATTTAGTATAATTGGTGATTAACAACAATATAGGTGATAACATTGGTAATATTAAATTGTAAGTTCAATTAAACTAGTGTTTGGTGGCCTTTGAACTTAAAAAACTATGTGTAAAATAGTATTTTTGGAAAATGTGTGATAAAAAAGTTAAAAAAAAATTAGATTTACATGTAGAATATTTATTGTGTGATTGAAAATGAATATGTAAAGTAAATTAAAGTAAATTAAAGACCATCAAACAATGGCTAAATGAATCACATAATTTTTAAACTTATCGTATAATGTTACGTAAATTGATACTCTAATTTTATTCAATTTTTTTGATCACACAAATGATGGGATGCACAAGCCTTTATAAATCTTGGAAAAATGCTGAATGTACATAACTATTCATACTAAATGTTTTACAATAGAGTCACATACAGAACTATTCATACCAGATGTTCTACAAAAGAGTCACGTGAATGTGGGTCTCACCAGATTTAAATATTATTTAAAAAAGTGGGTCCCACATATTTGTGTCAGGAATTTCCTGTGTTTTTTCGTTTCTATGAACCAATCATTGCTCTAAATCTTGTTTCGAGTCTTTTGACAGAATAACACCATCATCAAGTACAAAAGATGAGCGGCCGTCTTTTCATCCATAATCTGCACTGCCACCGAAGAGGAATTGGAAGAACACTCGAGCCAATTCGGCTACCTCTCAAAGGTCCATATTATTGTTGATAAAAGTTACAAAACGGTCCAAAAGGCATAGCTTATGTCCTTCTCGCCCTTCCAGGATCTGCTGCTAGGGCTTTGGAAGAGTTCGACAATTCAATTTTCCAATGTAGATTATTGCACGTCTTTCCTGCAAAAGAAAATAGACATGACGAAAGGAAGGCATCAGAGGCTAGTGTTCAAACACACGGGGATGGTTTCAATTTTTTAACCACGGGTTTAGGTAATTTTTATCTATATTTTATATTTCATTTACAATTATGAGTTTTTAAATTATCTTTTTGTTAGATTTTTTAGAGCTTGTTGGAGCCTCAATTTTTGGTGTAGAATGCATTTTGAAACAGTAGATTGATGGAGAATATATGGTTAAAAGTGAACGAAAATATTTGGATTGTATAATATTATTTTATTGAACAATGTATAGTCCAAAAGAAGCGGTAAAAAATATATTTTAAAAAAAAGAACATGGCTTAGTAAATAAATTCGAAATATTCAATTCTAACTAGCCCATGTTTGGTCTCCATTTTCTTAAAAATTCATTTTTTCAAAACTCGTTTTTAACCACACATTCTTCTATTAAATAATATTGCACGTAATCAAAAAATTTATTTTACATTTTAACTACATATTCTCCAACAAAATATTATTCAAAAATGCATTTTTGGCTCAAACAAGGGCCTGAACATTTCAGATTTTAGTTATTGATTTAAATTATTTTTGAATTGAATTAAAATAGACTTGAAAGTTTTACAATCTCTTAAATTTTCATTATTTGATATTTAGAATCAGCGAATTCAAATTCTCTTTATTTGTGCACAAATCCAGGAGGTTTTTGATATCTAGATTTTTGGTATTTTTAGGATTGTATTGCGTTAATCTTTTGGAATCAACTGAACTTCACTGCATTGGGAGAAACTCAAGTGATTGCCGAGACACAAAAGGCACTTTCAAATGCTGGAATTAATGTTGCATCATAGAGGAGTCTGATTCTGGGAAAACTGGTGGTTTGAAGAGAAGCAACTGTGTTATTATGGTAAAGAACTTGACTAACTTTTCATCTGAAAGTGATCTAGCTGATATGTTTGGGAAATTTGGCAATTTGCTCATTCTACCTTCCTCGAAAACCAGGGCTCTTGTTATCTTCGTTGAACCAGCTGAAGCATGTTTTTCAGAGGTTTAGCATTCAAGCTATACAAGGATGCTCCTCAATATTTGTAATGGGCACTTGGCAATATTCTCAGTTGATGATTCAGATAAAAATATTATTGGGGTGAACAGGACTCATGTAACAATCCGAATCTTTGTGCCCAAACCGTTACATATTGTTCGCTTTGGGAGAGCCTTTGCCTATCTTACCTCTCACAATTTTTTATCGCGTCCCCCAGGATTCGAGATCTTGATTAAGAGCCTTAGTATATCCTGAGATTGACATACATTTCACTTTTTTTGCTCAAAAAATTATAGCTAGATCCCTCTTCACCTCCTTAAAGTACTGTTATTGAATGCTCTGTGTGGTTTAATGCAGTTACATGTGCCTATTCTTTCAGAACGTTTTTTTGAGTTTGAATTCAATTATAATTTCTTTGCAAAAAAACAGATTATAATTTCTTTGCATAAAAAAAATCCAATTACATAAATACAAGACTGATTGCACTCTTTACAATCCCAGCTGGCTTACATACTACTGTTTTTGCTGCACTTCTTCACTCTGATACAGGGATACACCCTTTGCCAATCCACTAATTATTTCACTCTTTTCAAGTATTAACAAGAAATACGAGCTCTTCTAAGAATCGGACTTAATATCAATCCCGCTCTACTGAATTATCCTTCGTAATGCACAATAAGCATTTCATGGACACCATAATTACATTGAATCATCAGTAAATGCAAAAGAGCAGCTAGTAGATCCTTGTGAAATCACATTCTTAGTAGGAAATGATTTGGGAGGGGCTGATAAATCTCCCTTCAAGGAGTCAGTGTCTGATCTTATGGGATCCACGTGCCTAATTTCTTCAAGCATAGCCACAACATCCTTCATTATTGGGCGATCATCAGCACGTGTGCTGACACAGAGAAATGAAACAGCTAGTGTTTGCAGCATTTCATGCATCTGAGGGTCAGCTCTCCCTCTCAGCTTCGAGTCTAGAACATCAACTGGGTTGCCCTTATTATGTAAATGGTCACAAACCCATTGAACCAAATGTGCACCCCCGGGCAATGTAGGGTCTAACGGATGCCTTCCTGTCAACACCTCTAGCAGGACCACACCAAAGCTATACACATCACTTTTTTCTGTGATGTCTTGCATAGAAGCATGTTCTGTAGATAAAAACACGAATGTTGTAAATAACACCACAAATAAGTAAAACAAGTCAGGATAATAGATCTAAAATGAAGATCAAATATTTACCAGGAGCCATGTATCCATAAGAACCAGCTAGCTGAGGCCTTTGATTCTGCTTCGAAATATCAGTACAAATATCGTTGTTGATAAGCCTTGCCAGCCCAAAGTCTCCTAGGTAAGCCTCCATTCGGGAGCCTAACAGCACGTTCATGGATTTTACATCCCCGTGCATGATAGGGGGAACACAATCGTGGTGCAAATATGCAAGTGCATGTGCAACACCTAGGACAACATCATATTTAGTCTCCCATTCTGCTCCTCCCTTTCCAGCAGCATGAAGAAGTGAGCTTAAGCTCCCATTTGGAAGATAATCATAGAAAAGCAGTTTCATATTCTGATTCGAACCCCAACCCAGAAGGCGCACTATATTCTTGTGTCGGATTGATCCAAGTGTCCTAATTTCAGAACTGAAAGCACCTGATTCTTCCGATGACCACATTTTTTTGACTGCTAGGTTCTCCCCGTTTGGAACTGTCACCCTATACACAACCCCGGAGCTTCCTGTGCCTATGACATTGGCTGACGTAAGATTTCGCACAATATCATCTATGGAGAAGTCCATCTTCTGATAAAACGTCATTTCCCAATTGTCAACTTCAGTGGATCCACTGTGGACCAGATGGGTCCTCGTTATTATGTAAACTGCCAGTAGCATAAGCACTACACTGATGCTAACAAGGATTGACATTGCCAACTTCATCATGGATTTGGCTTGCTCGCGAGGCCCCATGCTGTCAGCAGGAGTTTTTACTCCACCAGAGATGTTTAGATCTTGATTTCCAGCCAGGTCATTCAGAGGCAGTTTGCGGAAGAAGGGTGTATTAGGCAATTCACCGGAGAACTCATTGAATGACACGTTGAGGATAACAAGATTTTGAAGGCTTTTAATAATGTCTAGTTTCCCTGAGAGCTTGTTGTGGGAAAGGTCGATGATTCCTAGTTTATCGAGACTTGAAAACTCTGTGGGGATCTCACCTGTAAGTTGGTTACAGCTGAGGTTGAGAGAGATTTCAAGAGATGGAAGTTGACCCAATTCTTTAGGTATATCACCCGACAAACGATTGTTTCCGAGATCTAGCAATTGTAGCTTGCTGCAGGAAAGGATCTCCGCTGGAATTCTGCCAAAAAGTTGATTTTTTCCAAGATTAAGTTTGGTTAATTCAGTTAGTGAACCAATACCAGGAGCTAATGAACCTGTTAGTCGATTGTCTGAAATGTCCACGAATTGCAGGCTTTTGGGAAGAGTATCAGGCACGGGACTGGTAAGTACATTCGAATGGAGATCAAGAAACTCAAGGTTTTCACATTCAGATATTGAGGGAGGAATGCCTCCCATGAAGTGGTTGTTGCTCATATCAAGGAAATTTAAAATTTTCAAATTTCCAATTTCTGATGGAATAGTACCCCCCAGCCTATTATTGCTCAACCTTAATCTATACAAATTTGTGCAATTTCCAATATTAGGCGGAATAAAACCCGACAATTCATTAAAAATCAACAGCAATTTAGTCAGATTCTTCAATTCAAATATCTGCCGTGGCACTGGACCAGAGAGGCTGTTGTAAGAGAGATCAAGAGCTTCGAGATTCTCACATTCGGATAAAGATTCAGGAATACTGCCAGTTAAATTATTCTGCCAGGCAAAAAACAGAGTCAAGCTCTTTAATTTGCCTATTTGAACAGGAATTTCTCCCAAAATTTTGTTGTTGTCAACTTCCAAATGATTCAGTGCTGTGCAATTTGATATCTGAGTAGGTATAGTACCTGATAATTGATTGACACTTAGCTGTAGCTCCTCAAGTTTCAAAAGACTTCCAAAACTTGTGGGGATGCTGCCTGTCAACAGATTCTCGGATAAATCTATGACTGTTACATCCCTGCAGCTTCCGAGCTCGTATGGAATTGTACCGACTATGCTGTTCTGCCACAATAACAGACTCTGAAGCCTTTTCAGTTTCCCCACTTGCACGGGGATTGAACCCGAGATGGAATTTTGATACAGATAGATATTCTGCAAATCACTGCAATTGCCAATCTCTTCAGGAATGGGACCTGACAGTAGAGATGTGTAAATTGCTAGTGTTTGAAGCCTTTTCAGCATCCCTATTGATGATGGCAGTCTCCCAGAAATGCTGGTTTCAGCAAGGCCTACAATTACCAAATTAGTGCAATTTCCAATCTCCAAAGGCAGCTCACCCTTGAGATTTTGGTTCCCACCGGCTCTGAATATCTCGAGGTTGCTCAATTTTCCTATACTCCTCGGGATTTCACCATTGAGCTGATTGTCGTAGAGCATAAGAGACTTGAGATTGGAAAGGTTGACAATATCAGGAGGTATAATTCCCTTCAGCAAATTTGAATTGAGAGATAGTGTTTCCAGCTTGTTTAGCATACAAAGTTCCACTGGAATCTCACCAGTGATAGAATTATCACTGATATCAATGAGAACCAGCTTCAGATAGTCCCCAAACTCTTTTGGGATAGTTCCTGTGAGATTTGTGGATGAGAGAATAAGGATATTCAAGAATTTGAGTTCTTGAAAGTTTGAAGGCAATGGACCTTGCAAGGCTACTGCCTTCAAACTTAACTCGGTCACGTCGCCTTTCAAGTTGCAGTGTATTCCAAACCAATTGCAAGGACTTTTGTCTGCTGAATTCCAAGATTTGAGAGCATTTGTGGAGATATTTAAACTGTTCTTCCATGTTAGAAGAGCTTGGCCTTGTGAGTCAATGGAATGACAAGTTGAGAACAAAAGAAAGTTTATTGAAAGAAATAAGTTGAAGAAGAATAAGTTATTAGGAGGAGAAAATAAGTGATTTCTTAAGGATGCAGGCATTGCTGCAGCAAGTAAAGAAGAGTTTGATCAGTGTTTTGGGATTGTTGAGGGGGGAACCCCATGTTTTGTTTATAGAGGAAAAGTAGAAGATCTGGATCCAAGATCACTTGTATTTTTCTAGTATTATTGTAATTGAATATTGCTGTTAAAAGGAAAAATAGTTGATGCAGATGGACACTTTTGGTTTTATCTAAAAGTGATGCTATTCATCATCATTGGTGTTAAGCACGAGTCTAAGTTGCACTTACATTGTATTAAATGATATATTCATTTAAATGTAAAGTCAAATAACTCATTTAATTCAACATATAAAGTGCAGTCACATAAACTGATGTTAGATAGCATTATTTTTTATTTAATTATAAGAATTACAAATTATCTTTTCAAGTTTTACAGCCTCCTTATTTCTGCTTGCTGTCAATGGATGGCCAGATTGGTTTTTGGACTTTTGCTTTTTGAATATGTACGTGTGTTCTTCCCTCCTTTACATTATGAGGCTTATCTGAATAGATCAATCTTAAAATTTGAAGGCTCATTTTGAGTTTTACCAAATCAATTTGCTTGTTTGAACTTGATGAACTCTAATACCACGAAATAATGTAATCTATCGCCCTCGGGGCACATCCCAATTGGCAAAGAATGGGGCTCTTCAATGCTGGCAAATCAGAGGTCGTGAGTTCGATTCATGAAACTCTTGAAAGGCAGGTTCTCTCTTGGAAGACAGACTCTCTCCTAAAAGGCGAGATTTATCCTAGAAGATAGGAGTTCTCCTGGAAGGCAAGGTGCAACATGTGTTTGACTCACTCGACACTTTTGCAGTTCAGTGGGGGAGGGGAGGGGGGGTCTTAGACCCTGACCAGTTTAGAACACACCCCGCGGTTTACCTGATTTGTGTGATGAGGAGCCGGATCGCAGACCCTAAGATTAGTCGTCGAAAGTGGACATCTGGATATTAAAAAAAAAATGTAATTAATCTACACCGTCACAGTTGAACAATCTAGATGTCATTTGAGCAATCCTACTTAAGAGGACCAATCGCTTAATGTCACTTAATCGACATCTATCAACAATTTAGATAGATAGCATTATTTAATACGATATCGAGACTTGTGTACCATTTTAAGCCCGTGTTTGGGAGATATTTTTCAGAATTTATTTTTCTTAAATTCATTTTAAATCACAATTTTTTCAAAATGATTATTTTCACGTTTTCCAATAACCTTTTCTTACTTCTAATCATACATTCTTAAAAAAAAAAAAAAATCACTTTTTCACGTGGAAAAATATCTCCTAAACAACTAGAAGAATGATCTAAACCACATCGGTTAGTATGTTTATGAATAGTATTATCCATTCTACATTATAGATTCAATAAAAATGCACTATAATTTCATTAAACAATATGATAACAGACTCGCTATCGTATAAATTAATGCTTAATACCACAAAAGCTAAATAAAATTACTTTATTTTTACACTTAACCTATGCAAAATTATAGCTTTGTTCTTGCTGTATGTATTGTTTAAATTCAAACCAAATTAATTATTTTTTATGTACCATAACTAGTAAAATAAATGCTAATAATTAGTGTCCTGGTGACGAGTAGTTAGCCAGATCATGTCATTTATAAATCATCTGTAAATAGTGCAGTTTTATTAATTAAATGGACCATCAAAGCAACTGCCTAATGAATGTTTTGCAATTGCAGAGGTGGAAATAGACCATTAATGGTTTAACTTGAATTGTAGATCATATTGGCCAATGGATTGGTGGGTTACCTTACCCTACCCACATGTTGGTTATGGGTACCATTTCAGTCACCTTTCAATTTAGTACAAGGATAATCAATATTAATATTTATAGTCGATGACAACAAAATCATTGTAGAGATGGCTCCATCGACATAGAAGAGTCCGACGTATTTCAAAATCATCAGATGTTGAGATATACTAGTTGGTATCTTGCGAATCAGAAAAAGACTTGACTGTCAATGCTTGAGGGACATCTTAAAACCGATAAGCGTAATCAAATGCAAGACAGTATGTCCAAAAGCTCATGCGTAAAAATCTGTAAACTTTCTTCGAAGTTTTATAGAATGATATGTGCAGTAGAATACCATGAAACCCCAGAAGTTAATTTTGAAAAATATCAATTAATTAAACTTTAAACATCATTAGGTTTCCACCTAGCATAAGTTAATCTTGTATAGAAACAATCAAGAATGATCTATTTATTCTTAGAAGAACAATGATCATGCATTTTAATACATAAAATTACACTAAAAGGAGATCTGATTTATTTTTTAAATAAGGTTAGTGAGTGGGGAATCTAATGGAGTGGTTAATTGATTGCACATGAAAAAAAGTGATTAATTAAGCTGAAATTAGTGTTAAGTAATCTGTAAATCTGGTCAAGCTGTCGGGCAGCCTTGCTGTGAAGGATTAATATAATGGACGTTGGCATTAGTGGAAGAAACAACGTTAAACTTGATTAATAGTTTTAAAATATATTTAGGGATTCTTTGATAAAGTTTTCGTTAAAAAAATTAAGCATATTTTGATAGAAGTTGATAAAATTTGTGGTTGAAAGTTGATAAAAGTTGTAAATTCCACGAAATGTGTAGTTAAAATTAATCGTTCACTTTAACCTCAATACTTTAGGGTTCGTTCGACAAAACGTTTTCTTCTTTTTGAAAACTTCCCTAAAAAAGTCATATTCGATCAATTTTATCTAAAAACTCTTTTAGTCGAATAAAATAATTTCAAAAAATTATTCAAATATGTTCAAAAATACTTTTTTAATCTCGAAGCAGCTTTTGACTTTTCAAAAATCCTACCACGAGCCTTGATAACTTTGTAAGCTATTTTAGATAAGCACGTAATTCACTAGTTAATTAAATAAATGTGCATAAAACAAAAGAAAAATGGATTTAAAAATTATAAGATAGATCGTCCCTCCCTCGTGCCATAGTACTTAAAATAATTAAGTACACGGGCTTAAATTAATTAATTGAGTTATAAAAAAATAAACTAGACTTTTACCATTATTGATTTGTAAGAAACGTACCAAATCATTAATCCCTAGGTTAATTCTCTCTGCGTTTGTAACAGAAGTGCTGTATAGTGTAAATCTGAAGTGATAGAATTTTTTTTTTTAAAGTTAAAATCCATTCGAGGGATGGATTAAGCCCCTGTTTGGTTTAGATATAAATTAAATTTTTATTAGATTGAAATAAAAGTTGATAAAATTTGTAGTTGAAAAATTATGATTCTCATAAAATATGTTGTTGAAAAATGAGTTTAAAAAAATGAATTTTAAGAAACGGAGGTCAAACATGGCTAAGTTTCGACTTCGAAAGGGGGAAAATAAAATTTACATGAATGCATATTTCTTCTATTTAATTTATTATAAGGAAAACAGTAAAAATTGTCTAGCTATAGGGTAAATAAAGTGCAAAAGAGTCAATTTTTCTTTAAAGTTACCAATCATTTGAATCCAAACTATCACATCGATTTAAATATAAATCATTAAATGGATATTATTATATAATACATCTATGGTCACCTTTTAATCTTGTGATTGTCATGAGGTGAAAAGGATTACGTGCGTCTCTAAAGCACCACAATCTGGCCAAGCGACTCACATTCTGCTTTAAACTCATGTTTGATGTAATTAAGGATTAAACAATATGTGCAGAATTTTTTTTTTTACAGAAGTTTTACACTCACTCACATGTGTGAGGCTCATCAGAATAAAAAATGTGTTTTTTTTTTTTACAGAAGTTTTACACTCACTCACATGTGTGAGGCTCATCAGAATAAAAAATGTGTGTATTTGATTTTCTTGTGTGAAACCATGCTTCCTGTATTTGAGTATTTCTGTACATGAAGCATGATTCTGTAGTTAAAAATCAAAATTTGAGTAAATTTTGATTAAAGAAATGATGAAATACGTGGGTGAAAAATTGCGAATCCCTTGAAATATTTGATAAAAATTAATTCTTTACTCTGATTTATTTTTTTATAAAAATTTTAAACTACCTCAAACAAGGATTAATTGTGTCTCTATAAACACCACAATCGGCGTAGTGACTCACATTCTACATGTGCAGCTCACTTTGAGTTGTATTAGAGCTAGATATTTCGTTTTTGAGTCGATGCCAAAGCATTCCAGCGAAGTGTGGCTAATGTAGGCTCGTTGGAAAAAGGGTAGGACAAAAAAAAGTGTACATTGGGTGAAATTTCGATTTTGATTTTGAATTATATATGTTGAATTGCATTCATGCCATTAAATATAACTTTTAGAAAAAATGGTAGCACATCCTACTTTGATTAGTCGTTAACTTCGTGAATTTAGTTCGTTAGACAAAATATCATATAAAAACTTTAATTTATATTATCAATCTAGACTAGAAAATAGCTAAATATTAAACTTTTCGATGACCAACTTGGATAAAAATTATCCAATTCTCGAAAAATTTGAACACTACAATGTCAGGCTTCATTCCAACATTTGTAGAAGGGGAAAGAAAAATGAGTAAGGCCTTGTTTGGAGTCCATTATTTTAGAGACAAAAAAGAGTTTTAAATAGTATTTTTAGAAGGAAAAAAATTTAAATTTAAATGTAGAATATTTTATTGTATAAATGTGATTGAAAATGATTCTAGCAAAAATAGTTTTTAAACAATCGACACCAAACAAGGTCCGAGCTTTCCTTTTCCTATATAGACAGATAAATTTGTACTTTTAGGCTTATATGCCCAATGGTTACTTTACAATTGCCCATTACCATTAGGGGCGGAGTCAGAGAGGGACAAAAAAACAAATTACATTGGACTCGTACATAGGAAAAAAAAAAAAAATTCACAGAGAAAAAATTTAGCCCAGAGTTGTCCCTGATTCCGCCCCTGCGTGGTATCATAGGAAAGAACAACGAAGAGGTGAAAAAAAAAATGAATTTGTCAGTCTAACTCAAAGAAATAATGAGACAACAACGACATTAAAACAAGAGACAGAGACACAAACTTCAAAACAAAAAAGGAGAAAAAAAATCGTATGATATCGAAATGGTCCTTTCATAAAAAGGGTCCCTTCTCCACCCATAATTGTACTCTTTACCCTTATAAACGAACTTCTTCTTTTTTTTTTTTAATTCGTATGTTTTAATGAAAAAGCTACATTTGTTGCATAGTGGTGAACGTTGTACTAAGAAGGTGAATTTGTAATAGGATGGTGACGGAATTAACGTTCTTGAGCACACTGAAAGGGATTCACAAGCTTGGGAAGAATAAAAAACTCGTAGCATTATTAGACAAATCAAAACATCAAAACACACGAATACAAAGTTACGTTCTCTTTGTATCCGAATGCTTTTATTCGCTTTGAGTCATTAGCGATGGGTCAATTGTTCATATCGTTTGTACGTCTCTTTTTATTGTCTGCCCTGATATGTTATGAGTAATTATATTTCTTAATTGTTGTTCCGTCTGGATATGTCCAGTGTACTTGTACATGATTTTTTACCTATATATTTCACATTTATCGATTAAAAAAACTCATTGCATTATAAGAAAAGCTTAAGAAGACAGTCATTTATGTACACATGATAGGATTTTTCATTTCAATCACGATATTTTCATACTCGAGCCACTCATATCGTG
Organism: Fraxinus quadrangulata; assembly: GCA_903798255.1. Taxonomy (NCBI): domain Eukaryota; kingdom Viridiplantae; phylum Streptophyta; class Magnoliopsida; order Lamiales; family Oleaceae; genus Fraxinus; species Fraxinus quadrangulata. The sequence continues at coordinate 102,771 of CAIGRB010077580.1, forward strand.
ACACATCAATGTTCGAGGTGGTACGAGAGAAAAACAAAGTGGATGTGTAACGTTAAAGTATCGCGATTTGAGGGTTCGAAATATGATTTATAGTGATTTGAATGGATGATCTTACTATGCGTGCACATACAGTCGTCTTACTGAAACTTCTCTCATAAGAAATTCAGAGCTTGTTTGAGAGATATTTTAATTGGATTAAAATTGAAAAACTAATCGTTATTGTTGACTTTTATTAGACAAATGAGACATAATAACGGCTATGTTTTCAATATTAATCTAATTAAAATCCCTCTCAAACAAGTCCTCAATAAGTAGTTAAATTATGGGATATTAATCGAATATTTTAAATCTACGTGATTTGCAATAAATTTTAGACCCTAAATGTCTAGAACCTTATATTAACAACACATTTCAATTCATGGAATCCACAATTTTTCAATCACACATTCCGTTAACTTTTATCAAAATCTATTAAAAATATAATTTTAATCTAAATCAAACGGAGCTAAAATTATTAGTTTTTCAACTGAATGTCTAACATGAAAGACCTCTACGTCGATGTCATATCAGATTGCCATCATTCACATCACTGATCATTTTGATCAAGTGACATAATTGAATTCAATGTAATTAAGATGAAAGTTACATGTTCACTTTGGTAGCAATTGTTTGTCACATGATGAAGAATAAAGATATATGATCAGTGGCTAAGGATTTTGTTTGGAGGAAAAAAAAAAAAAAAAAAGAATGGCACATGATCGCAACATTTAGTTGCTATTGTTAGAATTGATCTCATGTGAAAGACAAATAGAAAATTTAGAGACTGGGAGATAGTGGGATGGTACGAGTGGCATTGAAATCATATTGTGAATAGACTAGTAACTAGTTTCAAGAACGTGCCATGTTATGTCCCTTACTTTCTGAGCCATTAAATATTTTAATTGGTTCTTGTTCGTACATGGCAGGTCACATGATAGAAAGGGGGTGGTTGGGTGGGTATGGTAATAATTCCTTTAGCTTTGGCTAGGCTTAAGATAAGCTTAGTTATATAACTTATAAATAAAAAAGTTTTAAAAGAAAAATTATTTTTTATTGGTCAAATAACGTAAGCCCTCGTTTGACAAGTGACAACCATATTTTTTTTGGGACAAAAAAAGTTTTGAATAGTGATTTTTAAAAGAGTGTGTAGTTAAAAAGTAGGAAAAAATTTTGAATTTAAATACCAGATATTTTATTGTGTAAATATGTGGTTAAAAATGAATATATAGAAAAAAATAATTTGAAAAAAACGATTGTAAAACATGGGTTGAGTTTTGACGGTCGAGCCAACGAGCTATTCGATCCTTTTTGCGACCCCTAGGGAGAAGTGATAAAAACAATACCTTCCTCTTTCTACTTAAATTTTCAATTAAGTAAAATTGGATGCAAAAATAGCATACATGGACGCGAATAATGAATTATATTATTGAATGTGATTCTAATTAACTTATAATTAAAATTAATAATACTGAAATTCATAAATGAAAATGATAATTAATTAAATTAATGTTAATATTAATTAATTGAGAATTAATAATAGAGAATTCAAACATTAATGAAAATGCATGCGAATCTGTCAAATGTATGTACACCTACATTGATAGTAACTAAATTGTTAAATAAATTAAATATATATTGAAAAATAAAAAGTAAGATATTATTGAAATAATTGAATTATTGACGCAGAACGGAAGTCCTAGGGTTTACTAGCGTAATCTCTGGTAAGGAAAATAAATATAGCTCTCACCAAAATTAAAAAATAAAAAATAAGGTATCATTAATATAATTGAATTATAGTAGAGTTATAATTGTTCAAAAAATAATTCTCACTTGACGTGATATTTTATATATTTTAGATAAAGAAACGTAAGGTTTCACAAACCTCACCCATTCGTGCGAGCCCAAGAAACAGAGACATAAAAAGTTGATAATGCCATGACTTTGATTGAGGTTGACCATCATTATGGCCTCACTAATCTTAATACTTTTCTCATTGATTTATTTAGCAAACTTAATTGTAATTAATTAGTACAATACCAATGTGTAAGCACTATATGTTACCTAGTTTTCTTCCAAATAATATTTACCCTTCTAATGAAAATTAGATAGATCCGTTTGAAAAGACTTTTGTTTTTGTTTCTTCTTCTTGGAAAAAAATTCCCCACGAAGCAACTCTTGTCTGTCCAATAATCCTGCCAAACGAACTGACAGATGAATTTATAAATATATATATTTTATTTATTTTGTTCCACTTGATTTTCATGAAAAAAATGAATGGGTACGATTACTTTTTTCTTTAACTTACTTGTCTTTTTCGAATAGATGATATCATTTAGAAAGTTGTCGCTTTTTACTCGACAATTTGTTATTGCTCTGTTCTTTTATTAGAACACTGAACCTATTCTATCCCTTTCAAATCAGTTATCTATAAAAACAAGGCTTAGATTTAATCTGGGCTAAAGTCATTATTAGTGGTCAAATTATGATGGCCGCTCTCCTAATCTTTCCTTAATTTCCGGGTTTGAAGTCCTCCTATGAATCCCCCTTTCTCCAATTATTTAAGAGAGATAATTAGTGTACTTCCAATTATTTCCTTCTTAACCTTTCACCTGAAGTCGGGATTGTAAAGCTGGATTGATGCATAATTTCTTGGGCAATATAAATTAAGCCCTGTTTGGTTTTAATGAGAATTAATTTTTTCGGAGATTTTGATGAAAGTTGGTCTAATATGTGATCAAAAACTGATGAAAGTCGTGAATTTTCTGATTAAAAATGAATTTGAAGAAAAAATGAAGATCAAAACTAAGAAAACGAAAAAATGTTCCCAGGGCCACCATCGTTTTCGGCCATCAGTTTGTTCAAAAAGAGAAGGTACATTTTGGTACAGGCCACCTATACTTGGCCCAAAATAGGCAGGCAAATACGGAACATGGGCTGGGCTTCAAATAAACTGAAGATCAAGGGCAAATATGAAGTATAGACCAATTCAAAACACGGTTAATAAGTTTAAATTTTCAAGTGTTTGAACCATATTATTTTAAAAGAATGTATTTTGAAATAGTAGATTGATGGAGAATGTGTGGTTGAAAAATAAGGAAAAGTTATTGATGTGATGAAAAATATTATTTTATTGAAGAATGTGTTGTTGAAAATGAGTAAAAGAATGAAAATTGAAATTTTAATGTGGCTCGAACATGGGCTAAGATGATAGCTAAATAATTAAATATATTTTAATAATTAAATATATTAAAATCAAGATTATACAATTAACGTTCGCAGTTATNTAGCTTATTTTCCATGAAGTTCAGATATATTTAAATTGAAACTAAGGGTGTGTTTGAGCCACATTATTTTGGAAGAATGTATTTTGGAATAGTAGATTGATGGAGAATGTGTGGTTGAAAAATAAGGAAAAGTTATTGATGTGATGAAAAATATTATTTTATTGAAAAATGTGCGGTTGAAATGACTAAAAGAATGAGAATGAGAATTTTAATGTGGCTCAAACATGGGCTAAGATGATAGCTAAATAATTAAATATATTAAAATCACGATTGTACAATTAATATTAGCAGTTATATACTTACAGATCACAACTTATTTATTGATCACATATTATCAAATTAATTGGTCACAAATTATTTTTTGATCACAAATAAAAAATAGGAATGGATGGCTTCAAATTCCTTGATACAATATGTGCCCGTGTTGATGAGGATGCTGCTGGTCCCGCCTGGGTGGTCTTTGAGGAAGCGTATACAGTCGTAGACGTGTCCTTGGACGATGATCCACGCGGAGTCAGTCGAATTGTGCTTCTTAACCTCAGATATTGAATACATTGTTGAAGTAGTGTTCATGAATGGTGTCAAAACACTCTTTTTTAAGGCTTGATTTTCGTTTGAGGACTTTTCGAGGTGTCTCTCTTTCGCCAACCATCCACCAGATTGGTTTCCGGGTTGAGTTGGATGCTCAAAGACGATCCCAATTTCTCCCTTGTGCGGCATGTAGACATTGGTTTTTACTCGGAACCAACCATTATTCATCATTCCCTGAAAATTAGTCAACTAATTATCAGTACCTCGTCGAAAAATTTAGATTATTAAAAAGAATTCTACTCATCCTCGACTCATACCATGAGATTCCAAATGATCTTCTCGGGTTGTGTGTGAAGGGTCTCGTCCTAAGCTCGAACACAAATTTCTTTGGCATCTAGTAAGTCCAACACCTCCAACTCCAGTGACCAAAAGCACCAACACCAGTATTTTCCGTACTTGTTAGGCCTTTCAGGGTGGTCCACGGTGGCGACGTGCCAACTATCGCCACCATCCACAATTACTTCCACCCTTGTTACTTTCTTCCCACCACCTATTGATCATGTAATAGGTTAGTAAAACTAATTTGACATTTTATATATCTAAAGTCCCTATCAAAATGAAGCCTTGTCCAATTTCTACAAAATAATAATGAACAATTATTTAGAAACATCAATTGGAAAAAAAAAATTGAAACCCTCAAATTTTAGGGTTCAAGTAAAGCATAATCTTAAAAATATGTACAGGCGATCACTCCGGTGGCCTCTCCGACGACTGTTTCGACTATTACTCCGACGACCGCTCTGATGACAATTCTGGCGGTTGCTCCGACAACTTAAAAATTTAAAAAAATTAAAAATTAAAAAGAGGAGATCTGTATCATACACGTCGAATGTGCCGGAGACGGTGTCATTGGCGGACCTGACCGCAGATTCTAGATCGAAAACTGCGGTAAAGGAGATGCTGCTACTTTCTTCTGATGATTTGTTAGCTGCGTATGAATTCCAATCGGCCAGCAGAGAAGATGGTGGTTGCGACATCGTTTGCAATAGCGAATTTTCATTATCGCCTCCGTCTACTGAAAACCACTTATGCATGCTAATCGATATCGTGAGGATTAAGATTTTCAATTCTGCTATTCTTCAGAAAAATGATTTGGGTTGTCCAGAATTGAAAGTATGCAGACTGTGATTGAGGAATCGTAGTAATTAAGCAAGGATTGCGTGATGGGCTATGCAGACTGTGATTGAGGAATCGTAGTAATTAAGCAAGGATCGCGTGATGGGCTCCTGATACTGTATATTTTCGAGTTAATTTAATCATAGGAAAATTACAATCACCATACCAAATCTTTCATTATGTTTTAGACTCGATCCGAATCTTTTATTTGTATCATTCACGATACCAAACCTTCAAAAATTTGCATCCGAAGTCTAAATGGATGAAAACTGTTAGTTCATCCGCTAATTGATCTGCAGTCAACAATTTGACCAAATTTTGACAATTTTTAAAAGGTGAAAATGCAATTTTACATTTTTCATTAAAAATAGTTAAAATAAAAGAATTAAATCAAAAACTAAAAAAGAAAAAAACGCTATTCATCTTCTCTACTCACCTCACACATACCCTACCCACCCAAAACCAGAAACCACCCACTCTCGACCATTGCCACCCATTCACACTACTCACTGTTGTCGTCAATACCACCACCACCTCTGCAATAAAAGACATGGTTAACAACCTCAACGAATTACAATCAACTTCAAAGTTCAAAGAAGGAAAAAAATCATTAAGCTACACAAACCAAAACAATTTAACAAAATTTACACAAAATTGCTCAAGCTGCCAAATCGAAACACAGACATATAATTAACGTTTGCAAGCAATTTCAGATAAACTAATGTGAACAAAATCAAATCTGATTTGCTGGGCTTTAGTTTGAGAGTGGCCAGAGAATCTTGCCCAGGGAATACTTAAGCTTGAAGACAAATTAATTTAGAAATCATGAGGAATCACAATAGCAAAGCGTGAATTTTTTCTACCAATTATGAGACCTCATTGTTCGGTGATGTCCAAGTTTTCCCCTTTTACTCTATCAGGATGTTCCCAATCAAATTTGTGCAAAACATTTGCTAACACAAATTTCAATTAACCCCGTTGCAAAACTAATCCCTGGACAGATTCACCGACCACTCCCAAATGGAATATATATTCACGCAAAACCACTTTTCACATATCTCATTTGCAGTCCCATTTCTTGCTTGCCTATTGTGTCGGTTTTTTACGACAGGTTGCGGTGCCGACTGTCTCAAGAGAGAAGGAGGTGACCACGGAAGATAACTCTTTGGGATGAAGAAAGTAGTGGTGGTGTCGACGTTTTTGGTGGATACAGTGGTTTTTTTTGGGTTTGGTTTTGGGGTGGGTGTTAAAGAAGATAACATTTTGATTTTGATTTTGGTTTTTTATTTAGTTCTTTTATTTTAAATCTTTTAATGTAAAATTACCCTTTTACCCCTTAAATTTGTAAATTTGTCAAAATTTGATCAAATCATTAACTTTATGTCAGCTAACAAATGAACTAACAGTTTCCATTCATTTAGACTCCGAACGAATTTTTTTTAAAGGTTTGGTATTGTGAGTAATACAAATAAAAGGTTTGGGTCAAGTCTACAACATAATGAAATGTTTGGTACCGTGACTGCAATTTTTCCTTTTAATCAATGATCACTGAATTTTGGTATAGATTACTACTTGCTCATCAAAATTTAAAAGGTTACTCTTTGCTCACTGAACTTTATTATAGGTCACTACTTGCTCATCGAAATTTAAATGATTATTCGTTGATCACCCTAATTTTAAAAGTTACCCATTAATCACCCTTAACATTTACATCAATGTTATTTATAGCAAAGTTTAGTGAGTAATGAGTAATTTTGTTCAAATTTAGGTGAGCAATGAGTAAACTTTTAAATTTCGACGAGTAAGTAACAACATACAATAAAGTTCTGTAAGCAACGAGTAAATGCTCGAGGCACTACCCTAAAAAAATGCGAAAAAGGACCCCTGCAGCGTACCTAAATCGTAGCAATCATAGCATACCTTCTCAGAACGGCCTACATCTTATACCACCAAGAAAGGAAACTCGTGCGAACCTGAGGTTTGTTGCGCTCTTAAAAATAATAAGTCCTCAAATTAATATGAATATTAATCTCGAGCATAGGAGACTACTTGTTAAACCTCGCAAAGAAGTTCACAAACCTAGCGGCTATCAGCGAAGCACAAAACGATAGACGAAGGGAACAGAGAAACGAAAAGGCTCGCATAAAGATCGTGAAGCCATTCACCATACATTGGCTAGTCACATGCTGTCAATAAGAAGCACATGGGAAAACGGATGAAGCATGATTCATAACCAAATTAGTTAGAAGATAACAAAATAGGAGCCACCACTTGTCATTACACAAAAATGATCAAACTATCCCAACACTTTGTGGAAAATTTATAATTACCCCCTAATGTGAAGAAGAATGCATGTAATTCAAATATATCCATCCCAAATAGTTATTTCTCCTTTTGTTCTAGTTGAAACATCTAGACTATTGAATTTAGGAGGTGAAACTCTTAGTTAGATGAGAGGATTTGTTGATTATATTTGCATTTAATCTTCGATTGTAATTTGTTTTATCAATAAAATTATTTGATCTGATTTTTATCATCAACAGAGAGACCAACCAATATCCTAAAATATAAAGAAAATCAAATAAATGGTTGAATCAATCTCTTTAACGAAACTCTTAATATGGATGGGCTCTGGACAACGTTTATTTTTTTCTTTGTCACATCAGCTTATGTGGTAGAAATATTTTAGCAATCCACGTTTACGTTGAAATGTGCTTACAAGAATTTCAATGTATTCTATGGATTACTATTTAGGTGGCATACAAATAGATTGACTCCCAATTTACACGATATTGATGTCTAATGAATAGACGATCAAGAAAAGAATTTGTCTTCGGTGAGTTCAATCTACAGCCTAATAATGTTGTCTAGATATCACTTATTTCTTAAAAATTAAAAATGAAACTACATCTAAATTTGGACATGAAATTTGTTGATTCAGCATTAAAAGTAAGCACGATTCGATTTGAATAGTTTTTGAACTATTCTTAAACTAAATCATTTTAAACAGATTTGATGAGTTCCAAATCAAACTATTTCATTTTCTCAACCCACGCCATTTTTGCTATTTGATTTGGTTTTAAACCACAATTTTAACAACATAAAAATAACATATTTTAAAGAAGTGAAAAAATAAATATATTGATTTGAAATTCCACTATAACATTGACGTTGAAAATATTTGAGACGAAAACATATCAATTTTAATATATTTCTCTTAATACAAGCTCAAACCAATAAATTAATATGAGGTTCAACCATAAATTTAAACTTGCAATGTTGATTCTTTAGATAAGAAAAGTACTCTAAAAAATAAATTATTACTTTCATAAAGAGTCAATATATTTTAAATAAAAATATATTTTTTGTTCAAAAGATTCGGTAGACGGTTCAATTTGATTTCAAACGGTTTTTAACTATCGAAACCTAAATCGCGGATACCCAAACTCAATGGTTTCTTAATTGTGGTGTAAATTTGGTTTGACGGATTGATAGTTTTTTTGTTCACACATACTCAATATGTCAGACGGAGCTTTTGAATTTTGATAGAATTCGATACAATATTTATCTTTTGTATTAATTCAACTTTGCATTGGAGAGAAATTTTCTAGTCCATTTTGCATTTAGTGGTATGATTTTCAATTTATATGAAATTATTTAGTAGGAATGACAAAATTTATTTTTAAATAAAACCATTTTTTAAAGAAAGTATTAAAAAATTAAATAAAAAACGAGGTGGTAAACAATAACATTTTTATCTTGCCTCTGTACCTTCGAAAATTCCCATTGCAAATTTGGAGGGCTGTTCCAGCCTCCCGTCTTCATTTTCAATGAAATCTAGCCTTTCACGTGGTGTGGTTGCTAGTCTTTGATATTTAAGAGTGAGATTTTGAGTTTACAACGTATTTAAATATGTGAATATAGGTCCCAACGTGTTTAAACCATAAATTTAGAAGTTGAAATCACACTTGACATTCACACAACCGACAACTAGAGGGTAAAACCATCAAATCACTTAACATTTCATCTCCAAATCATCTGAAAGTCACGCAATTTTAACGTCAAAATTGAGAATTTTTGTCGTGTGAAGATCCGTATTTACAATTCAACACGAATCTAAAAAGCTCAGAAATCCCATAAACATACCTCATAAAAAGTAAGGGAGCTCAACCCTAATTCATCCCTTTAGTTCCACGTGCTCTTTTTGTAGACCCAATAATAGATATTTATTTAAAATTAATTTCAAGTGTAATTTAATTATATGACCACGTTATTTTTATTTTTATTGGAGATGAATAAAAACTTAAATGACCGGATACAATTTTAGAGGTTGATGATACTTAATTCATCTAGATTGTGAATAACTATTTACATTAGAAGGTTGTTGGGCTTGTTTGTGAACTCGTCGAAAAGATAAAATATAATCAAGATATATCCTTTTTACCATATTTTGAATTGGTCATCACCATAAGAACTAGGTCAAAGATCAAGATGCATTATAGGAATCAAACTTTCATTGTAGATAAGTAATGAAAGGCTTTCATAAATATTATGGCAAAACCAAAGAATGAAATTTTAATTATGTATACGCGCTAAATCGTGAATTAGCAACTGTATCATATTCCAAGAAACTCTAAATTGTGTAGAACTTTAAATTTGGAATGGATTGGGTGAAAGGCATGTATATACTCCAAATCTTGAATTAGTAACGGTATTAATGCTCGTGTAATTATAATCTTATATTTATAAGGATGCAAATAATGACAAGAGTATGAAGTTTTAAAGAAAATTATGAAATTTCTTTAAATCATAGAATCGAAGATGAAATTAACGGTGATTTTTTTAGGTTAAAGGTGCAATCAAATTGTTGTTTTCGATATTTGATATTTTTTTGGAGCTTAATAGGTTAAAACTTAAAATGACATTTGATTAAAAACTCAAATGCTAAAAAAGATTAGGACTTAAATGCCAATGAACACAAATGCTTGGTACCACAATTGCAATTTGTTTTAGTAAACATTTGTTATTTTTATACTTCTGTTGGGGCCAATCAGTAGTGGGGTCCGATCTATTTATTAATTAACCTCACAAAAGAGAAAATTCAATGCACAACCGCGCGTGATTACGTGAAAATAAAGGTCCGAATAGAAGGATCTAGAAACCCTAAATAAACCATCTATATAAACACTCCAACATTTCGTAACATTCACTTCCTGCTTCCCCTTCTTTTGGATCTCTGTAAACCCTAGTTCCGGCGTCTTTTAATTTTCATATACAAATTTTAGAGAGGAAAAAGTAGAGATCTGCAATGGCTGAACAAGAGACGTTTGCTTTCCAGGCTGAGATCAACCAACTGTTGAGTCTGATCATCAACACCTTCTACAGCAACAAGGAGATCTTTCTCAGGGAACTCATCAGCAACTCATCTGATGTAAAACCTCTATTTCTCTGTCTAGTTTTATTTGGTAGATCGGTTTTGTTTTACTGTTTTCTGTTCCACGTTCTCAATTTATGGTTGAATAATGAATTACTGCTTTTAATCTTCATCGGGTCCTGGAGTTCGGTTGATTTTTGTTTTTTTAAAAACATTTTTAGTTACTTGCAGCAATTGTTCTTTTAATTTTGGAGATTAGATTGAAGATGTTACCTGCATCGTATTAGGCTACGCATGACGCCCTTTGTGTGATTTGTTTGAACTATTATTGCTTAATATTTGTATTGTTCGTGTATTATTTGATAATTTAGTTCATTATCCAAGTATGTTATGAATTTCTTGTGGACTTGTATAAAAAAAGTACAGAAGTAGAAACTGGATAGAGTAACAGTTTGTTCTGCCGTGTGAATAATCCGTTTTCCTAGCCTCTAACCTGAAACGTCAATGCGTCAAATCAGTTTGCAATAATTCCTTGTGTCAATGTTTATTTTTCGTCTTTTATTATTGAGCAGTAAGTAGTAACTAGATAAGACTCTAAAGATATGTCTTAGTGTAGTTATGACTAGTAAAATCAATCAGTAACAAGCAAAGCCATTTGATTGTGTTTGTTCCTCTTCATACTCTGGCCTAACAATACCAGTAACAATATTGATATTGATGAAAATAGTTTATACGCATGTAATATAATGAACATCCATTAAGATGTTTGCTTCATATCATATTAAAAAAATCTGATTTTTAATCTGTATAGATAAATATTTCATTCCAATAGCTTTAGTTATTGTGCATTCCCTTCAAGGTTGTCACAACTGCTTTGGTTATTGAGTGTGAAATTCTAATTCCGTCTAGTTGATTTTTGAATGTTGCATTTAGGCTATTGACAAGATCCGTTTTGAAAGTTTGACTGACAAGAGCAAGCTCGATGCTCAACCAGAGCTTTTCATTCACATCATCCCTGACAAGACCAATAACACACTCTCTATCATTGACAGTGGTATTGGAATGACCAAGGCTGGTGAGTAGAGGTCAACTCGAATTATTTCATATTATTTAATTATTATGTTTCAGGGTATCTAACTAGTTTTGTTTGGAATTTCAGATTTGGTGAACAATCTCGGTACCATTGCAAGGTCTGGAACCAAGGAATTCATGGAAGCCATTGCTGCTGGTGCTGATGTCAGTATGATTGGGCAGTTTGGTGTCGGGTTCTATTCTGCTTACTTGGTTGCTGAGAAGGTAGTGGTCACCACAAAGCACAACGATGATGAGCAGTACGTGTGGGAGTCACAAGCTGGTGGTTCATTCACTATTACTAGAGACACATCTGGTGAAAGCCTTGGCAGGGGCACCAAGATGACTCTCTTCCTCAAAGAAGACCAGCTTGAATACCTTGAGGAGCGCAGGCTGAAGGATTTGATCAAGAAGCACTCTGAGTTCATTAGCTACCCAATCTCTCTTTGGGTTGAGAAGACCACTGAGAAGGAGATCTCTGATGATGAGGATGAGGAAGACAAGAAAGATGAGGAAGGAAAGGTTGAGGAAGTTGATGAAGAGAAGGAGAAGGCTGAAAAGAAGAAGAAGACAATCAAAGAAGTGTCTCATGAATGGAATTTGGTGAACAAGCAGAAACCCATCTGGATGAGGAAACCTGAGGAGATAACAAAGGAGGAGTATGCAGCTTTCTACAAGAGCCTCACCAATGATTGGGAGGAGCACTTGGCTGTGAAACACTTCTCAGTTGAGGGTCAGCTTGAGTTTAAGGCAGTTCTCTTTGTCCCTAAGAGAGCTCCATTTGATCTCTTCGATACCAAGAAGAAGCCCAACAACATTAAGCTTTATGTTCGACGTGTCTTTATAATGGATAACTGTGAGGAGTTGATTCCTGAGTATTTGAGCTTTGTGAAGGGTATTGTGGACTCTGAGGACTTGCCTCTCAACATCTCCCGTGAGATGTTACAACAGAACAAGATTTTGAAGGTCATCCGCAAGAACTTGGTCAAGAAGTGCATTGAACTCTTCTTTGAGATTGCAGAGAACAAAGAAGATTACAACAAGTTCTATGAGGCTTTCTCGAAGAACCTCAAGCTGGGAATACATGAGGATTCCCAGAACAAGACTAAGATTGCTGAATTGCTTAGATATCACTCCACCAAGAGTGGTGATGAGCTGACCAGCTTGAAGGATTATGTGACCAGGATGAAGGAAGGGCAGAACGACATCTACTACATCACTGGCGAGAGCAAGAAGGCTGTTGAGAATTCTCCCTTCCTCGAGAAGCTGAAGAAGAGGGGTTATGAAGTCCTCTACATGGTTGATGCTATTGATGAGTATGCTGTTGGTCAGTTGAAGGAATTTGAGGGCAAGAAGCTTATCTCTGCAACTAAGGAAGGTCTCAAGCTTGATGAGAGTGAGGATGAAAAGAAAAAGAGTGAAGAATTGAAACAGAAGTTTGAGGGTCTTTGCAAGGTGATTAAGGACGTTCTTGGGGACAAAGTTGAGAAGGTTGTTGTCTCTGACCGTGTTGTTGACTCACCTTGCTGTTTGGTGACTGGAGAATATGGGTGGACAGCTAACATGGAGAGAATTATGAAGGCACAAGCTCTGAGGGACTCTAGCATGTCGGGATACATGTCGAGCAAAAAGACCATGGAAATCAATCCCGAGAACTCCATCATGGAAGAGCTTAGGAAGAGGGCTGACGCTGACAAGAACGACAAGTCAGTGAAGGACTTGGTTCTGCTGCTCTTTGAGACTTCTCTGCTTACTTCCGGATTCAGCCTCGAGGAGCCTAACACCTTTGGCAACAGGATTCACAGAATGCTTAAACTTGGTTTGAGCATTGATGAGGATGATGCTGGTGAGGCTGATGTTGACATGCCAGCATTGGAGGAAGCAGATGCTGATGCTGAGGGTTCCAAGATGGAAGAAGTTGATTAAGTAGAGCTGTGTTTTTTGCTTTGCGACGTTAACATTTTGATTTTTCGAGTATTTTAGATGGAACAATACTATATTATCTGTTTTTAAATGTTTTTCGTGTATGGGTTAATTGAATGGTTGAATGGATTTTGCTCTGCTTACTATTTTTTGACTTGTTCTGCTTCGTAGTTAATATACGACTTGCTTGTTTCTTGATCATCTCATTATACTGGTAGATTTCTCCCCGCCTCGCCCAGCCCAATGGTTCTTGAAGCTACAGGCCACTCAAGATAGTTCGTTTCGTAATGGATTTGGGGTGCAGATTTTTGTTAATTATTTTATTTGAGAAAATATAAATTAATTATTTATCCGTTTAAAATTTGTTAAGAAAATGGTCGGAAACAATTCTTCTTGTCAACTAATAGTGAAATGGACAGATTTTCTCCTTCGGTTGCAGCTGAAATTAAAAGGTTTGAAGTTGGGTGGCACAAATAAAAAGTTTTTGAGTATAATATGTGGTAAATTGAAGGGTTTGAGACTACAGTTTCAATTTTTCCATTTTTCAATTGTGATCCTCTTCAGGGAATTTCACGCTGGACGATAAGAGGTATTTTGCAAGGTTTGGGCTATTTAGGAGGGGTTTCTACAAAAATGAAATAATGGGGGGATATTTCAAAATAGAGGCAAAGATTAGAAAAATTTTACGCCAATTACCCAACAAAAGTTTACAGCATTAAGAGTTAGGCATGGAAGTTGGATAAAGGGCCGCCGCTGGCGAGTGGTGCGGAATAATTTCAGCCACCTGATGACGGTTATGTTTGAGCTTTCCATCAACGGAGGTATAAAAACAAGCACTACAAGGCCCATAGCAGCACAGACTTCCACTGAAAAAAGTACTTGAAATAAGGAATAGCATATATTAATAACATTCCAAAACCAGCAGAATTACTACGATGTAAATCTATTCGCCTGATAACACCACACGAGATATCCGCATTCTTGAATACGATAACAGTTGAAAAACCAAAGTAACCTTATATAAAACATCATCAATAACAAACTAAATCACAGCCGGGAACTAGGTATCCTCAACTCTTGAGTGAAAAACAAAGCTCGGGAATGTAGTGGTGATATCCCTGTTTCAAATAAAGAGCAGCTAATGAATCTAAATTTGTCAAAGAGCAGAATATTTAGTGTGCAACTCTCGAGACTATAACAGAAATGAATGTATGCCGACTCTAGTACATACTTGAGATATTGAAGGGTCATATTCTTCAAGAGCGATGGATGTCGCAAAACCAACATTCTCCATTCTTCTTTATCAATCTTCCCATCATGCTTTGTATCAGCTTCTTCAAAAGTCTGACACAGAAGTAAACGTCATAAATAGTATTTCTCGCATATTCCTTGCCTTCATAAAGGGAATGGGAAGGATATTAAACTGAAGCAACAACTCCATACCCAGTTTCTGTAGTTATTAAATGGGAGTATAGACTGATCAAGAAACACTTTCGCTGTCTCAACATGGTATTCACTGATATGGTCTATTTGCATTTTCTACGCTTAGATGACTTATCATCTTTGAGATGTTATCAAACTAAGGGGATCGGGAATTTTTTGGGTGATCGAGTTCACCAACTCATCTTTCTTGCTACAGAGATCTAAGATGGGTTTACGTGGGTGAGTTGCAATCTATTAGGACATCGATCTTTTAAAGAATGTCACAGTTTCTTCTCTAAACGGGAAAAAAAAGTAAATAAATAAAAAGTGAAAGTGAATAATAAAAATGGAAATTTAAAAACATAGATTACAAAATTAGGTTGATGAACCACCTTGTCAATAATGCTCTCGATAACGTCATCAGACAGGTTCATACCAGATTCAGCAAGAGTGGCAACTACCATTTGCTTCACCTGCATAGTTAGAAGCCCAGCATTAAACATCTCAATAAGAAATGTAAGACTTGCAAAGAATACAAGGTCAAATATTTAAGACAGAAATATTAGCACTAATAGTCTCTAAATGGTATATACAATTAACTGTGTGGACCAGGGATTCAGGGTTTATATATTATACATTAGACAGAAGATCGTTATGGGAATGTCAAACATCAACTAGTAGTTTGGTAAAAAGCATGATGTCCCCAAAAATAATGGGACAGAAGTCACAAAGAAGTAATCTTCCAAGCCCACCCAAACATGCTTAAAAATGGGATCCCTCAAAGAATCAAAATTGCATGGATCCATGTAAAGAGCAAGGTCTGCCTCGAAGGATTAACAGAATTATCTAGTCCTAACATATAATGTTCTGATGCAGGTACGAAAGGGAGAACAACAGAACACAGTAGGAAACGGAGGAAAATACCTAAAGAGGCAACGATATACTTTGAACGAGAAATGAAAAGGTTCGTATTCCTTTAGCTCATCTTATTCAACTTATTCATATACTTTGATTAAAACAAGATTTCATATATTATATGGAAAATAAATCGTTTTTTCATGATTTTTTAGCTGGTGACCAGAAGAGTCATCATGAAAATCTTGGAACTCAAATTGTTGAAATGGGAGATAAAGACCCGAGAGCTCTTTTTCCGACTCTGAATTTAAGGCTCACCAAAGCTAGGAATCCAAAAACTTAAATAAGAAACAACAATCATTACCTCTTGCCTCTCTATGAAACCTTGTTGCTTGAGATCATACAACTGAAAAGAAACTGCAATGGCAGAGTAAAATTATAATAAAAAATGGAAGTCAGAAATTTAGGGGATTCAAATATGAAACAGTTAAAAGAGTATCATTTAAAGCATTCAACATACACTCAATCTTATCATCAATAGGAGCATTTGGATGGAATACAGAAAGTGCACGAGCGAACTCCTCGAAACCAAGTATCCCATTGTGTTTTGTGTCGAACAAATCAAACACCTGCTTTGGTAGTATGAAAGCAGAAAAGAAGCTTTATGAAGCCCATCTAACACATTAAAAATCTTATGTAGTAAAGAATGGAAAAAAAAGAAGTGAAATCTTGAGTTATACCATACCACACTCCCACAATACACAATATAAACCCAATGCAACATGCACACGGACATAAACATGTTCATGTCCAAGTAAATAATTATATCTGTATATACGGGCACAGCACTGAATTCATTTTGTAAAGCATAGCAATCAGATTTTGTGATAGCAGCACTTATTTCTTGGTGACATATCATTGTTTATTTGGTAATTTACCCGATCAGCAAACAAGCTCTCTTTTTTGTTTGTCTTGAATAATGCTAGTTGAAACTCTTCCTGCACCATAGTATTGACAGACGTTATTTAACATCATAGCTGTTTCTCAAAAGGGTAACACTTCAAAATGAAGAAAAAGAAGGGGGAATCAGAGAGGAAACTCATGCAAAAGTGAGCACATCAGGATATTTATGAACCTTATTGATCAACCCGTCATCGATCACAGCACTGCTAATCTTCTTAAATAGCTCATAAAGTGCTTCAATTTCACTTACGCTAACTGCATCCAAGCAGAAATGATTACATGAAAACACAGTTTATACTAAACACCACAGAAGATACATAGTAACGCAAACACCAAGAAATAGACGAGCAGGTTATGTAAGATCTGATTAAAAACTTGGATTACACAAACATTGCATGAAAAGCATCAGGGAAATATTGGAAATCTTGGACATTAGCCAGCCTATTATGCAATATTGGAAATCTTGGTCGGTAGGCAGCCTATTAGGTTATATTGGAAGTCTAGGATAGCAGTCTATTCTCATAAGAAACTTAAATTGATTAACAATTATATGGAACAGCACAAACCACTAGGCTTTCACATTCGAGTAAATCTAAAAAAAACTTCAAACAGATTACAAAGACAGGTAATAGCATACACACGGTCTCTCGTGCAAGAATTTCAGGATCCTCGAAGCTGCTAGATTGGCTACCAGGTTCACAACAATGGATCAGTGAAGCACATAAATGCTTGATTCCCTCTAAGAACTGCAACATGGTATCTCGTATACGTCAAAACTCTCCATATCTGTTCAAGTAACATCTCCGTTAAGCCAATCTTTCGATTAGAAAAGTGTAAACGCTGATAAGAAGAAATAAAAGTAACCTTTTGACCATTCTCCGCCTCTTGTACTCAAAACAACAAACACCCAGGAATTGGTGCAAGCTGGAATTCCAAAAATCCTATAACTGAGAATCAAACAATAGATAAAGCCGTCATCAAATTTTAGAATTATAATTTTTGATAGATTAACCGGCCAAATTACTTTTAATTAATTAAAATATAATATCATCTCAACTTATAACTTGAACAGATTTAATTTCAGAATAATCCTAAATTTACTCTGCAGTTCACTCCTATGCTATGAACAGATTAAACCATATCAACAATTTACAATCCAAAGCAACAAATCCCAAAAAATTAATAAATTCATTAATTGATCACTTCACCATTTTGATGTCGACGATGATAAACAGATCCAGCAAGCATAATAAAAAAGATCACATCTTGTAAAAGGAGAGCGCACCAAAAAATAGGAAGAAATTTCAATATGGTGTCAAGATTAAACAACATAGAATCTTGTAAAAGAAAAGGGTCTAACCTGTTTGTAATCAAAATCTGAAAATTGAAGAAAGAGAATCGATATTTGCTGTTTTAAGAGCTTAGAAATTGGGTGGGCGAGCGGGGACAATATAATGCAGCCGACGAATATCTTACTTTTACTTTTACTTTTACTTTTATTTTTGAAATTGGGTATCGAATAAAAAAACCGATTCATTTGATTAGTTGGCACTTGGCAATATGATGAGATTGACATGTCATTTGGCCCACATGTCATTATTTACGAGCCCCAACTATATATTATATCTCTCGAATTTTATTCTTCCTATTTGAAAATAATTCAAAATAAAAAGAGACTAGTTCCAAAACTTTATTCACCATAGTGCTATTGGCAAAAATTGTTTGACGAAAACGTTGCAAGTTGTCCAATGCATTAAAAAACACAACATAAGGAAGAAAGGGAGACCACATGTTGTCGAGTCCCATGAGATCTAGTTATATCGCACGTTCAGAAATTTTTTGAAACAACGGCGGAATCAAAGTTTTTACTTAGGCAAGACAGAGAGTCTTCGAAATTTTCTTGACAGAATAGTCAGCAATCGGAGCATTCAGTCATGTAGAAATATTTTCTTGCTAGATTTTCACCTAATTGATACTCTTCAAAGAAATCCCTCCCTCTTGTTACTTTAATCATTCAATTATTTTACTAGATTTACTTTTTCGTCAGCGACAAAACGGTACAAGAAAGATATCAATTTTAAAACTATAAATAAATTCGTAGAATGAAGTCTTAAGGTATCCAAAGTTCTCTCCAAAACTCAAAGGAGAAGCGTATATTCTTATCCCTAGTGTATGTTTGCCCAAATAATCGTGGACAACATACAACATTTAACTTTTTTTTTGTATTAATGATGTCTAATATCATATGCTCCATCAACTTTCACACATGCCATCTCATACACGAGAAATGTTACATCGAGTAATTAGTTGGAGCCATCTATGCCATAGTTCTGAATAGCACTGGAATTTCGGTGATGGCGGCACCGGAAAGATCCACGGTGGGTGGTCGGCGAGCAAAGACAGTGATTCTGTGCAAATTTAAATTCCTTTTTTTTTTTTTTTTTGTGTATTAATAATGTCTAATATCATATGCTCCATCAACTTTCACACATGGCATCTTATACACAAGAAATGTTACATCGAGTAATTAGTTGGAGCCATCTATGCCATAGTTCTGAATAGCACTGGAATTTCGGTGATGGCGGCACCGGAAAGATCCACGGTGGGTGGTCGGCGAGCAAAGACAGTGATTCTGTGCTGGTGATGGCTTTGTTGAGCCCCTTTTCCGTGATGATGGCGCATTATTCAGCCCAAAAGACTGCTTCCTTATTTCACCCACGTCTAGCTTTGCTCCAAAAAACTTCTGGGGCTTGTGCTTTCCATCCATCTCTCCTACCTCGTGAACTTTGGAATCAGTAATTCATTTTAGATTGAAAAAGTTAATCCAAAAAGAAAATCCGGATTTTAATGCAGAAATATCATTTTGTTGATGTTATAAAATTAAACCTTGATCCCTACTTCCGTATGTTTTATATTACCGTAGTAATTAAATCTTGCATCTTCTTGTGTATTTTATGGAACAACGACTGGAAAAAATAAAATACACAAGAAGACTTAGGATTTATAAACGCCCATCTTAATGGAGAGACTACATTATCTCTCCCATTTACAGTAATTTAATATCATGAAAAAAGTTTACCAAGAGAATTGCAAGCTCTATCTTTTCTCAAATTTCTCTCTTTTATATACCATAGGTGATAGGTATTTTAGGTTGACTTGCTATCAAGAGGATGGTCGAACAACATATATTTGTGCAGTGGATTCTCACCTTGTTTAAGCCGAGGAGATGGATACGGAAGGAGGAAAATAGAGTTTTTTCTGCAGGAATTCTTGCAGAAAATTGGTTCTTTGTCCTCGTAGGAGGAAGAAACTTAAAATTTCATCCCACCCACAGGGGAAAACACTAAGAACAAACGAATACAACCCTAATTTACCAGTTTTATGGCTTAGCATTTTCTGGTTTACAATTTCAAAGTTAGTGGTCACAAAACATAATGAATTTAGAAATTATAGCCACCATTTGTTTCTTTACAAAGAATAGGAAATATGGATTGTGGCTATTATTTGTTTCATTTTCAAACTTTGTAAACAGAGGAATTCTACGTATGGCAGGTCGAAACATTAGGCTTACCACGAGTGTTATGCACTTTCACAAATAAGCATATGTTTGAGCTCCATTATTTGAGATAAAAAATGATTTTTTAGAGAATATGTAAATAAAATGCATGGAAAAGTTTTGATTTTATGTATAAACTATTTTAGTGAAAGAATGTTCGGCTTAATTTAGTTTAATCTGAAATGAGTTTGAGAAAAAAATACTTATAAAAAAGGAACTTGAGCATGACTTAATTAAGGGCTTCAAAAATGATGGAAATGCTCATTAATGTATTTGTGTTTTTTCTAAATGATTAAAAAATTGCGTATCATCAAACTTATTTTATGATCACGCTACATGTCTTTTTCCATATTCACTCAATATAATGGTGTCAAATGAGTAGGATTAACATGGTCAATCTACGATCAGTCGGATAAAAATGGCTGTAAATCAGTCCATAACGAAGTGGACCGAAAAATTCGGGTTGAGCCGATTTAAATGATCAGACCCGATGTTAATCATCGAACCTTTGTTAATATTAATAAAAATTAAATATGAAATTTTAAAAGATTGATCATTGATGAATATCTTGTCCATTGCCTTCTTTAAAGAAGGTTGATGGATCGAGTCGCACGCCTATTTCGAGCTCATGCATATTTTAATCGTCACGGTTTGATATAATTCGTTATACGTATTAGATCGTTCATTTTTAAGTCTCTAACTCAATATCTACTTGTTGATAATTAATATTCTTATTATACATTAACATCGATAATAAGCAAAGGATTATAACAAGCAAAGATGATTATAAACTAGTTGAAATTGAACGAGAGAGGAGAGATGACAAAGATTTATGTTGTTGATTCTAAATCTATTAAAAATAATTCTAATTTATCTTAATTTATTTTTTATTGTCTTTAATATTATGTAAAATATAAGTGAAAATAACTATAGATATTTTATGCATTACAAAAAGAGAATTTGCGAAGAAAAAAAACTTAAAAATTTCAACTTAGAAATAATATTGCCCTTGTTTGAGCCTCGTTTTGGGGAATATGATGTGTTTTTGAATAATGATTTTTGGAGAATATGTGGTTGAAAAATAACATAATTTTTTCAATTTACGTGTAAATTTTTTTTTATTGAATAATGTGCAGTTAAAAATGAATTTTGAAAAAATAATTTTTTTAATAAAATGGAGCTCAAACAAGGACATTATATACAAATATAATTTTTTCCCTTATTTTTTAATCACACGCACTCCATCAAAATATTCTCTGAAAATGCATTGGAGCACAAAAATAAGGCTCAAACAGTTTCTAGGACTTGAACCTTTGATCTTACAATGTCCATCTCGTTAATTTGACTTCACGTCTAATCAACGTAGAATTTTAAATAATTAAAAAATGTTAAAGAATGAGACTTAAAATAAATAAAAGGATTTCAAAACCGGTTTATATTCATCCGGTTTCGACCGGTCCCGGTTTGGAAAAAATTATATTACTGCCGTTTTCTTTGATACGTTATTTAGCAAAACCCTAAACCTTCTTCCCTTTGCACCCCTTCCTCTTTGTCCGTTTCTAATAAGAACATGAAGGAGGAGAAAACACCAAAAATTTCAGTATGGGACTTGCCGGATGTCCCTAAAGGAAAGCTTCCGGCGCACCTCGAGCTCCATAGAACTCGAGTCATATGTACTCCAGATGCCGCCACTAATGTACTCACACAAGACCCAATTTTTAATTAATTTTCAACACTTTGTCTAAATGTATGTACCACAATTTTTTATTTTTATTTTTTATTTTTGGAATTGAAGACAGAGAATATACGGTACTCCGGTGCCTATGCTTCGATGGGAGTGGATAATAGCTTGCGGTTGGGACATTTTCGTGATAATTTCAGAGTGGAAGTTGTTAGACTTACTGAGGATGATATGGAGTTCGACATGATTGGGATTGATGCTTCTCTCGCAAATGCTTTCCGCAGAATCCTCATAGCTGAGGTTCGTGCCATGTTTTTAAAAAGCTTTTTTATATCAATTGTGGTTTTGCCAACTTAAAATTAATAGCTGAGAATGTACTTCTAGTTTTAAGCATATCCCCATTACTATTGTTGACAGTAGTCGATGGGAAATAGTCCAAGCCCGATGAAGCCTTTCACCCTATTCTATAAGTAATTAATGATCTCGAACTTAATAGTCATTTTATATTAAATTAAATGGTGATATGCAGTTTTTTTTTTTAAAATTCTTTTCTCTGGTTTTTTGTCCTATATTTTATTTAATTGGGAGAATATATTGCAGAATATGGATTAATTTATATGAACTAGAACCATAACATCGCCACAAAAAGAGACTTTCAAAGGGATGGATATGTGCCATATTTACTTATGTGATGAGTGATGACTGAACGCATCCTTTTTTTTTTTTGTCTGTTGAGCTCCCGAGCAGATTTTAATGTGAAAGAACCATTATTTGATAGCTTCCAAGTTATCATGTCTGGGGCATTATTAGCTGCTGGGATTTGTTGTGTTTCTTGGATTCGACTCGTGGGTAGTATAGACTTGAATCTGTCAATGCCCCATGTATTCCACATTTTAAGATTCTTTACAGTCTCTAGTGACTGGTGGTAGTACTTATACATGTTCTGTAATGCTGTTTCTCCCAGCCAGTTGTCAAACCAAAATGATATTTTACCTTGTCCCATCCTCCAAAATAAGGTTCAGCCTCAAGCCTAACAATTTGCATCCTTTTTCCAAATAATGGAATCATTTGGTTAATTTGGGGCTGTCATGAATGCCTTTTTCTTCAATATTTAGACTTCCCAAGCCCAGAGAGAATTTTATGCTCAAAAATTCCACCACATACGGTCCTTGTAAGATAGCTTCTTACTCATAGAATTAGGACACAAGGTACTTGATGTATATGCTTTGAGCACACTTGTCACTTTCTTTCCTTATTTTAAATAATGGCTGGATTTGCAACACTGCATCAGTCACTGTTCTAAATGCATTTGAAATTTTTTGAGTGTGAGGCTAACTGTTTTCCCCTTTTCTGTGTGTGTTTCTATATAGCTTCCCACTATGGCTATTGAAAAGGTTTTGATTGCAAACAACACATCAGTTATCCAAGATGAGGTTCTTGCCCATAGACTGGGTCTCATTCCGCTTAAAGTTGACCCGAGGATGTTTGAATATATGTCAGGTTTTACCTCTTCTGAGTTGGTTTGTTTGAATTTTTCATCTTCAATTGTTACCTTCTCTTAGTTCTTTCTTCTTTTGATGGGCAATATGTGATGGTCAAGTTGTTTCTTTTTTCCAGAAAATGATGTACCGAATGAAAAGAACACTATTGTATTCAAGCTTCGTAGTCGTTGTGAAAGGGGCAGTTCACGGATTAAAGGTATTATGTACATATCAGTGAACGAAGATCATGGGCTCTGTTTCACTTTATGTTATCAAATTACTATTTCATTTCTTTTGTGTTACTAACTGATGCAACACTTTGTTTTCTGTCTTTTGGATATAGTATTCTCCAATGAACTACAGTGGCTACCTAGAGGCAGTGAGCTCACCCTGAGCACAGAAAAGCCAGATGTGGATCCAACTTCAAGACCCAGAACTTACACTTCATTCAATTGTAGCCAAGACTCTCTACCAGAATTTTCTAACAACCCAATTGCCCCCAAGCATGATGATATTATTATAGCTAAACTGGGACCTGGACAGGTAGGAATTGAGTTTTTTAAGCCTTTAGGTTAAGATTTTTTTTTTTTTATCAATTTGCATTGTGAATGAACCCTTTAACACTCATCATTTCTGCTCGTTCATATTGTGTGTTTTTGTATGTTTGGGCTTTGGGCTACTATTTAGTACGTTTGAATCATCACAAATTTTTTTGTTGATGAGATTATCTGATTGCAGAAGACATCGGTGAGCAAACATATAATATGATCATTTGTCTATATCGCTGTGCTATTTTATTATTCGATAACGAGTCTTGTGCAGTTGAAGAAAGTTGTTTGGAAAACTGATTCATTTTATGTGAAAGATTGGTTTTTCTACCTCATTGAGAATTTAATGCTGCTTGATTACAGGAAATTGAGTTGGAAGCTCATGCTGTAAAAGGAATGGGTAAGACACACGCGAAGTGGTCCCCTGTTGCCACTGCATGGTATAGGATGCTTCCTGAGGTATAAAAAATATTTACTGCTTTGTTCATTAGTACTTCCTTCTTTAAAAGGGAAAAAATGGCGAAGCTTGATAAAATGATAGTTATTTGTTGTATCTGATTATTGCATTGGAAGTGCGAGTGTGTAGTGGAATTTATAAAGATCTGAACTGTCGATTTGTATAGGTTGTGTTGTTGCAAGAAATAGAAGGTGAAATAGCAGAAGAACTTGTAAAGAAATGTCCCGTTAAAGTATTTGACATTGAAGATATTGGTAAAGGTAAGATGGTGCTTCTGCCATTTAAAGTGTTTTCTATATATTTTAAATGGCAAATCCAATTGCAGAACTGTTATTATTGACATCTGGGAAGATGGATTAAAAATATACGTTACATACGAAAAAGTGTATGTTATTATATCTCTTGACTTTCCCTCTACTCTCAAGTAGGTAGAAAGAGAGCAACAGTGGCACGACCTCGGTCTTGTACCCTTTGTAGGGAATGCATCCGAGCAGATGGAAAAGAGAAGGAAAAAGAGCAAAGGATTTATTGGGATAAATATGTTGCATTGCGACGTGTGAAAGATCATTTCATCTGTAAGTGAAGTGTTAAAACTATTTCTTGGAAGTTTCTATTCCATAGCTGCTACTATCATTGCA
Source organism: Fraxinus quadrangulata (assembly GCA_903798255.1). Taxonomy (NCBI): domain Eukaryota; kingdom Viridiplantae; phylum Streptophyta; class Magnoliopsida; order Lamiales; family Oleaceae; genus Fraxinus; species Fraxinus quadrangulata. The sequence continues at coordinate 127,770 of CAIGRB010077580.1, forward strand.
TGTCTTCCGGATTTCTGGAAACATCGAATTCTTTAATGTGGCTCAAGCTTACACGGTTTATTTGTTAAACTACTGGAGGCAGAACTATTAAATCTTGGTAGTTATTGAAAGATTATGTCATTGGTTTGCCGTCATCTTTTTTTTTTTTTTTAGTTTTCCGATTTCAAATCCTTTTATGATAAACTCTTATATTTTCTTCATGTTGTACTTTTGTAGTTACTATAGAGTCTACCGGAGCATTACCTCCTGAGATGCTGTTCACCGAAGCTGTGAAGATTTTGGAAGACAAGTGTGAGCGAGTGATAACCGAGCTCTCGTGAGGGGTCCTCAAATGATAGTTGGCATGTCACCGAGGCCTGTAATATTTTTTCCAATATTCTACCTAACATTCATGATATCTCGATTATTTTCTTCTCTTTCCTCTCTTTCAAATTTATCTATTATGCTCATGTTTCTTGCACAATAACATATAGGATTGGACATTAGAACTGATAAGATCTTGGTCCTTTTCTCTTTGTTGTCCACTAATCTATACTCGACCTTACAAACAAGCTATCAACTCAGTTGCAATCACGATCGTGTTTGGGGAAGCTTGGCCTGTATTGTTCTGATAGATCTGCATGCGGTATTTGGCTAATGTTTTTGTTGAACAGTATCTTCGAATTTGATGCATGAAGTTGGATATTTTAGTAATGTATGCATCTTTAGGCATCAATCTAAGCCCTGTTTGGTGGTCTTCTCTTTGGAAAAACATTGTTTCGAATAGTGAATTTTTGGAGAATGTGATTAAAAAGTAAAGAAAAATTTTGGGTTTAAGCGTTGAACATTTTATTGTGTGTATGTGTGGTTGAAAAAGAGAGTAGAAAAAAGAGTTTTGAAAAAATTGGGAGATAAACGGGGGCTAAATTGAAAGCAAAATTTACTTTCATAAAGTTAGAAATGTGGGTTCAGTGCGACGTGATGATTTGACGTAGGTTTGGTTAACGGTTGTCGATTAGAAAGATTGTGCAATTTTAATAAAAAAAGTTTGACAATCAATTTGCATATAGATGTGGGGGATTAACCCATATTACTTTAGTAGGTTGACGATCAATAGAGTGTATGTCGGGTGTGTGATGTGGGTTGGTCTAAGTATTTCAAGAGCTGGAATCATCCATTAACTTTCGATTATTTTGTAAATAAAATCATTCGGTTTCATTTTCAGTTTTGGTTCAAGTTTGGGAGGTTCCCTTCCAACTAAAATGTACTCCTATTTGATAATACAATCCCTGGCCCGACTCAATATCTAACCATAAGCAATCATTTCTAAATCCAACTGAAATTTTGTTTAAATAAGCAAGAGACAATAGATCTCGAACTCATATTTATAAATAATTAATGGCATACCTACTTTCTAAATGAAAATTCTATTTATTGCGAACAAATTGCATTCACATGATGATCATAAATATAACAATATAATACCATAGTTTAAGTGTCGTAAAATTTGGTCCAAAGTTTACAATGAATGAGATATGGGATGGACCACAAAACAGGTCATAGACATTAGCAAGTTAGATGAAGGGTTTTAAATTGGAAATTAAGGGTGTTGTGGGTCCCAAGCATGAGGGACAGGTTGGAGCATTTGAAGGGCCCATGTGTTGATTCAGACCCTTGTGTTTGGGACAAAATACAATCAAATTATTGAACGTGGAAAGCTTTACTTTACCCCTTCTTTGACCCCTCCACACACACACACACACACACACTCTCTCTCTCTCTCTCTCTCTATGTGTATATATATCACTCAGAGAGGAAAATTTCACTTGAAGTCACCCAACTTCACTCCGTTTCAGTTTGATCACCTAATTACTTCTTTACTTCAATTAGACTATCATCATAAATACTAATAGTTAGTAGGAATGGTAACAGGGTGAGTTGGGCCAATCATTTTCAATCCTCTTTCCATTCAGACTTTTCTCCCCTTGCCCTGCCCCTATCCCCACTTAAGGTGGTACGGGCCTATCTGTTTATCACCATATTTTATTTTTATTATAGGTTTTTTAATGTCTTTAGTTATTGAAAATTATTACTGCCTTTTCAATTTATATGAAATAGTCAGTGTTTCATTTAGATATTGTTGTAGTCAAAAAATTATTAGGTCGATTTTTATCGACTAATTGATACTTTTTAAAAAGGTAAATTGTTGAAATAGGTAAAGAAAAGATTTTTGTATTGATTTGAATAATTTGAAGGTGTGTAGGGGGTACACTGTGTTTGATCTCAAGGAGGACCATTATATTCCTATTTATAAATTGTATACCATCGACTTTGCCATTCAGGGTTAAATCAGCTACAATAATGACCTTAATATGCGTATTGGTTTGGGTTTGATTGGTTCTTAAGATCGACTTTATCAGATCATCATTATTTGGACTGTAGTGATACCATCAAGTAATCATTACTTGTAATTGATTGGTTGAATAAGAGATGTTGACGCTTGTGACGTCATGTGGCACAGTATGATTCGATAAGGTAAAATGTGCATTTGTGATGACAGATTCCAGACATCATTGTCTCTAAGATGATAGGTGTTTTCCACCCGAACTGACCTCAAACGTATTGTGTTTGACCTAAGTGATAGATCATTAGTGGGAAGGCTTACTTATTTTAGTGAGGTCGGAGTTCACACTCCAACAGAAATAATTATTATTTTCTTTTTGTGTATCACAAACTTTTCTTTAAGTAGATTTTAAACAAGACGAATAATAGGGGACCATATTTCCTGCACAGGGGCAACAATCCCCGTCTTGAGTACTCGATTACATGATGAGGTTCGCAAGTATCGAGTTTAATGTATTTTTTTTGTCATCCTCATTATTTAATTGTATATGACAGTATGTTTTGAAACTAAATTAACATTTATTTTGCCAATAAATCAAAAGGGTATTGAACAAAGACAACTTTAATCTTATCAATTTACTCATTCTAGACAAAACTATTGAGCTAACGCCAATCAAATGTTGGATCATGCATTTTGTTAGCCACATGGAATTTGGTATGCTTTGATCATAGTTATAGATGGAATATTGAAATAAATCAAAACTAGGTGATCACTACGAAACAAGCTTGTAAGTTGGGTGACCTCTAAGGAAACGTTCTTCCTTCTCTCCCACACACATACGAGAGAGAGTACATTGGTATAGCGCACAGGCCAAGTCACCCACACAACTCTCTCTTTCAACAATCTCAAAGCCTTTTCTCTCTCATTCAATCCGCACATTTTAGTGGAAAGTGGAGGTGTCGCTCTTCTTTTTCTCTCTCTACAGTTTTGAGTGCTTTCTTTTCTCAATTTTTTTCCCCATTTGCTAAAGCAAGAAAAATGAAAACCCTAAAGTTCCGATCTTTGTGACTTCAGGTACTCTCTTTTAGCTGTGGGCTGCTTTTTTTTTGGCCTTTTGAACTGGTCCAGTGATTTGCTAGTTGGGTTTTTGCTTCTCCACACTACTTTGTTTTTTTAGCATTCCGTCTCTTCGTGTGGGGTTTTCTGGATCTCTGTTGGTAGGGTTTTTACAGAAAAGTCGTGGGTCTTTGCTCAAGATCTGCGTGCTTTTTAAGGGGCCCAATATTTTTCCCGTTCATTTATCTGCTAAATTGTGCTTATCTTTTGCTATGTGTATTTGCTTTGTAGAGTAAATTGAGGAAGTGCATTATGTTCTATGAGTTAATTGCGTCTCTTTTTTCTGTGCAATTTGATGGTGATTTGAGGCATTGGGGCTTTCTTCTTTAAAAGTTATGCTTTTGTCTAGAAAAAGATTGCATCGTGAGGTAAACAAAAGTGTTTTTTGTTCATGGTGGAAGGTTATCGAAATTGTTTTTCTTTGATATCTTTTCTGCGTTTACTTGGTGATCAGCGTTTACATCTCTACGTTCATTGTGTTTTATTTTAATCAGAAAAGAAAAAAAGGAGAATTTATTTTTGTTTACATGTTGAAGATCATTTTATCACCCAATTGAGGATTTTTGCTAAATTTATGATCTAGATGTTGGATTTGGTAGAGGTTGTAAAGACCATTTTTTAAAACCCTTTTGTTAATTTTTCTCTTGCTTTGATAAGCTCTTCCAAAACCTAAATTTGACATTTCTTCTGTTTTTATAGTTTATCTGCAATATCCTGGTAGGTACCCGCGAGCTGTATATGGGATTGGAGACAATAATGTTCGATTTTGATGCCGGAAAGTGTCAAATATTGAAGCTGAGTAATGAGTAATGGGTGTGTTTGATACGACTAATTTAAGGAGTCTGTATTTATTCCAATGGCGTCTGAATCTAGCATCAAGAGTTCCTCAGATAAGCAGAGCAAAATACATGGAACACAAGCCTTAGGGGGAAATGCTCGCAAGGCTTCACCCTTGCCCATTTCTAAGACTGGAAAATCTGAGACTACCGTGAGAGAATCATCTAAAAATGTTGAACCTGTTGCTTCTAAGAAAATTGCAGTAGCAGCAGCATGGGAAAAAAAATTACATAATTATCAGCAAAAGGAGTTGGTCAGTTCTGTAGCTGATAAGCTGGATTCCAGCTTAAAATTGGGGAATTTGAAACAAGTACAAACACTTGAGAATACACCTGATCCGGAAAAGAAAACATTAGGTCACACAATTGTCAAGGATAGCTCAGCTTCTGCTAAAGTGAGCGATGGAGCTAGCAGCCTTGCAAAAACAAGTGGAAGTGCCAAAATCAGTGATCGGCTTGATTTTGTTGAGAGTGGAAAGAGCAGTTTGTGTAGGGGTAGCACAAGTACTGATATAAGTGACGAAAGTACTTGTAGCAGCTTGAGTAGCAGTGTTAACAAACCTCATAAAGCAAATGATATGAGATGGGAAGCCATACAAGTGGTACGATCAAAGGATGGCGCATTAGATTTGAGACATTTCAGACTGTTGAAGAAGTTGGGCTGTGGCGATATTGGAAGTGTCTATCTTTCGGAATTATGTGGAACAAAGTGCTATTTTGCCATGAAGGTCATGGATAAAGCATCACTAGCAAGTCGCAAGAAACTTTTGCGTGCTCAGACAGAAAGGGAAATACTGCAGTCCCTAGATCACCCCTTCCTTCCAACTTTATATACCCATTTTGAGACAGAAAAGTTCTCATGTTTGGTTATGGAGTTCTGCCCAGGAGGTGACCTGCACACACTTCGGCAGAGGCAACCAGGAAAGCATTTTACTGAACAGGCAGTGAAGTACGACACTTATCCCAACTAATAACTCCATATTCTTGATATGTATCATAAATTGCGTCATCCTGCAAACTAATTTCTGCAAGCTTTTGTGAGTGTGGATATAGGAAACTATTACTTTCATTCTCATGAAATTTGCAGTGTGTCCGGTTGTACTAATCTCATGTTTTTTTTTCCTCATTTTTAAAGCTGAAACAGTAGGAAGAGATAGCTGGAATGCTGCCTCTAATTGAGCCAAAGTAGAAATGATCTTCTGATGTGCTCATATCTACCAAATTATGTTCTACAAGTTTGTATTTGGAAGTATAGACATTAAACTTGTTCTATGTTTTTCTGAAACTACTATTCCTGACCAAAAAGCGCAAGTTTTTAAATATTTTTATTAGTAAATTGTATATAATACTAGAGTTTTACATATTTAATTAGACCTTGCACGCAACTAGCTATTGAGGTAAAACATGGCCTCTCTCTTTATGATCCATAATAGGAGCTTGATTTTGAACAGATTTCTAAAAATGATATAAAATTTTGTTTTATGGTTCCTAGCTCACCACTGTTGCAATGCAAGCAAGAGGTTTATCCCTTGCAAGTTTACAAATTGGGAGGAACAGGTGCGCCTGATATATATGATTAAAAATTTATGACATGAAACAAGTCTTGTATTAATAGTTTTCATATTGTAGCTATGTGGTTAGGAATTGGTCTATAGCCACCCGGGCTTGATTAGGCTTTTTTTAGTGTCCGATTTTAGAAGAGAAATCCATTGCAAGTGCTTTCTCTTATGTTTTACCATTGTTGACCTCGGTTTCTGACTAGTGACGTAGCCAACAGATCCCGGCTCTGCTCATGTCCACACGTAAAGCTCCTACACTTGGACAAATCGTTAGAAGCATGTTGCCTTCTCCGGCAATGAAGGAGGCGGTCGCGAACATTTCGACGATCAAGTCAGTTTGTGAGGGATGGACAAAAGAAGTGAGCCACGTATGTGTACGTGCACCATTGTATATAGAGAGTAAACAAGAGTGAGCAATAATTATGTAAAATTGTATTACCTTTAAATGACATTAAATGTAAGCTTTTATAGTAGAAGATGTGACTTTGGTTACCGTTGAATGAATGGGCACGTGGCCCTATCTTAACAGCCGAGGTGCCTCATCATCGACGCCACTTCTGTGTTCTTAGGTTCAGGGACATTTAATGATTATGAAAAGCTGCTACCCTCTAGGCTAGGCCTAACAGGATGTTGATTTTGAGGCGTCTGCTACAGAGATGTTACTATCAATCAATATCGGATCTTGTACAGATGATCTCATGGAGGAGGTGAAGTTGGAAGATGACTTCTTATGTTGAGAGTCTAGTTGATTCGAATATACTCTGCAGCAGGTTGTGGCACCTCGCCTCGACCGTGGAGGGTCGGTCTCAACATGGCTCCTCGTTTGAGGTGATGCATCACTTGGACTTTCTATATTCGATGGCTTTAGGCCAGGAGGTAGAGGACAGTGACGCGGAGTGCGAACCTGATTAGGCTTGCTAGCTGGCTGCCATGTTGTCGATGCTTGGAGCATTGTTGGATGAGACGTAACAATTGCTATTCTGTTTTTATTTATTTTTTCATCCTATTCTGATACTGTTTGTGCCTAGAGTTGCCATTTATTTTTTCCTTGAGCCTTCTAGAAAAGGAGATATAGTCAAGTAAATAGTGCAGGATTGAATAAGTAAAAATCAGCTTTTGAACTTTTCTATTGTGGCCTCCGTCTTTAAGATAAATTGAATGGAGGCTACTCATATCACACAATATCAGTATATTTTATTCTACTGTCATTATGATACCTTATCTGCTGATTACTACATTTTTTTTATCATGCTCTCTGTAGATTAGCATTTCTCTTGTAACTGCATAATTTGCTGCAAATGAATAATGATGTTTTAGTTTAATCAAAGTGAACTAAGTTTCTAGACATGCCAATTGTTGATGCTCTCTAATTAATTTGCCATTATTTTTCTTCAACTCCAAATGTTGAAATTTACTAATTTCAGCATGGTAATCTGCTTATTGAATGATAAGCATGTCGCTCAGTTCAAAATGTCTGACCTTGTATTTCATCTGCATTTTCATGACAAGCTAGTCAAATCAACCTGATATCGCGTCCTCATTTTGAGTTATGCTTCAGTAATAATGTCTCCTTATTACCTACTCTTCAATATCTCCTTAGCTTCTCAGCTTGTGTGGTAATTTAGTAGGCATTCTATTTTATTTTTTCATAAAATAGTGTTGGTTGAAATGGAGCATGTTTGGTTTAGCTTAAAAGTTACTTTAAGATTTTTATTTTTACTTTCCAAAAATGCTTGAAGTTTCCTAAAAGTTTCTTTTTTAGATTGTCATTACAAAATTTTACTTTTTAACAGCAAATCTTTAATTCTGTCAGAAAAAAAGTAAGCATTTATCTTATCTGGCACTTATAGCATGCTTTGGGAAAGTTTTGATTGCCCCTATGGAGTTTCTAGCTATGTCTTGTCTGCACACAAGGGTGTGGGATTTATCCTTTTGACCCAGTTTCTGGTTTAACCAACTGTTATTTTTGTGTGTTATTTATGTTTATCTGACCGCAAAGTGCCTAAGAAGTTATATAGTAAGATTAGTGTCTTTGATCCGGCTCTCTCCTTGGCTTCTACCCAATAGTTCGTAGTGCAGTATTTGGTTTTTCGTTTTACAAATTTACGTGCAATTTGTATATGAGGACTCAAAATACTGTGTAATTGTTTATTTGTACCTTTTGTGATTGATTTCTATCCCACATGCAGGTTCTATGTAGCTGAGGTCCTTCTTGCTTTGGAATACCTCCACATGCTTGGCATTGTCTATCGGGATCTCAAGCCTGAAAATGTCCTCGTGAGAGAAGATGGGCACATTATGTTATCCGACTTTGATCTCTCTCTCCGCTGTGCTGTTAGCCCAACACTCATCAAATCCTCGTCCCTCGAGACAGAGACACTTCGGAAAAACTCAGTTTATTGCGTTCAACCTGCTTGTATTGAGCCCTCCTGCATTCAGCCGTCATGTATGGTCCCTACTTCATGTTTCACTCCTCGCCTGTTTTCAAGCAAATCCAAGAAAGACCGCAAAACCAAAAATGACATTGGTAACCAAGTCAGCCCATTGCCTGAGCTTATTGCGGAGCCAACCGAAGCACGTTCCATGTCATTTGTAGGTACCCACGAGTACTTGGCACCTGAAATCATCAAAGGTGAAGGGCATGGCAGTGCTGTGGACTGGTGGACTTTTGGGATTTTTCTTTACGAACTATTGTTCGGTAAGACTCCCTTCAAGGGATCAGGAAATAAGGCTACACTTTTCAATGTCGTGGGCCAGCCATTGCGGTTTCCAGAATCGCCAGTTGTCAGTTTCGCTGCTAGGGATCTTATAAGAGGCTTGCTAGTGAAAGAGCCACAGCATAGGTTGGCATACAAACGCGGGGCAACTGAGATTAAGCAACATCCATTCTTCGAGGGTGTGAATTGGGCTTTAATTCGTTGTGCAAGTCCGCCAGATGTGCCTAGACCTGTCGAGATCGAAAGAATTCCTGCCCCGACCGCATCAACTAGTCTGAAAGTTGCTCCTGCAGCTATCCCAACCCAACAAGGTTCTGATAATTATCTTGAATTTGATTTCTTTTAACTAAACTGTCGTTTATGTTGGTCCAACAAGAACATGGAGTTTCTGAATATTATAGATATCTTAAATTGAAAAGAAAAATTCAGGGGTCTAATGTGGTAGCTAGTATTTAGTCTTTGATGATGTTGTATTTGCAAATGTTGAAATACTATTTGTTGGTACCTATCCATAAATGTGAATTTGTTTGCT
>CAIGRB010077588.1:0-41656 GCA_903798255.1 Fraxinus quadrangulata
ATTAAAATATAATTTAATATATGTATCATCTTAGTCCCTTACTTTCTAAGCGATAATATATAGCACACGAACGTTAAATTATATTCTATGAAAATTTTCGGGGCATTACACATTCTCCATTAATTTACTATTCCAAAATATATATTTTTTGAAATAATATGACTCAAACACACCCTTAATATAGTATTTGGTAATCCATCAATGTTTCTAATATTCAACTCTTGTGCTACTTGGGAAGTATCTTTGCGTCTATAATTCTGGAGATACGACGTCTGATCTAAATTCAAGCGCTCCAATAATTAAAATTGTAGACTGAACTTTCTTACAAGTGGCCAACCGATTACGAGTGTCAAGTTTCATGTGTTGCGAATCATAGGCGATGTTCATCACGCTTAATTTAATGTGTCCTCCGTGTTTGATTAAACATTTGCTATCAAGTTGGTGAATTTCTTCTACCCTTCCTTTTCAATCTATTTTCTGTGTGTATTTTATTAGGCGAGTGAAATTTGCCATTTGGTTGGAGTATTGGTCGCCCACCTAGTCCAACGTCTTGTCTTGTGTTTATTTTTTTTCTAATTATTTTTCTTTCTTGTGTGTTTCTTTAGGCGTGTGAAATTTGCCTTTTGTTTGGTCATTTTGTTTTTCACGCAATTTGGAGATTACATACAAAAAATTATTTTATTAAAAAATATGTGATTAAATATGAGTTTGTGAAAAAATAATTTTCTACAATATGATCCACCCACAAAAAAATTGTACAACACAATGACTATATACACCACGTGTATATGCACGTATTACATATTGTCAAAATAAAGATGTCGAGAACGGTGAAAACCATTAATAATAAGAGTTTTATTATTTGTGCACAGAGGTTGTACACCCCCTTTACAATAGAGGGTGGACCACTAAAAAATCATGGGCCCCCTATTGTGAGGGAGGTTGAACAATCCCCATGTATATATAACAAAATCCTAATAATAATGCCTCACACCAATATGTTCGTTGTACATTACTTTTCTAGTTGACATATTCATATAAAAGATATAATTTCCTAAGTATTAATGCTTAGCTTATGTTAAGTATCGATGATATGACTAATTCATTAATTAATTGATGTGACATGTGAGTGTGTGTCTCCTATTATTGTAAAAGAAATGGAGTAATGAATAGTATTTCTTGGAGAATGTATGGTTGAAATTTAAAGTAATTTTATTGGTTTGTGTATAAAATATTTTGTTAAGTGAATGTGTAATGGAGAATCTTACTATAGTAAACAATGTTTTGAAATAATGTGAGACAAACGGGGCCTAAGTGTTGTTTAGGAGATTATTTCTCTTCGTATTAATGTACAAGAACGATTCAAATAAACCAGAGTATTTATAATATGTTCCGTTTTTAAATGAGAGGTGTATAAGTGGATCCATCAAAATGTGTGGATAAAAAGTAATTTGAATAGTCATAAATACATTATAAACCTGAGCCATATATAAGCTAAATGCGTTAAGTATATTGTGAGTCAGAAAGTACTTAAAAAATGATAAAAAGAGGCTTTGCCAAACAATGTCATGGAACAATCACGTCTTCATATGAGAATCCAACTAGTTGTTTTGATACCTCTTCTGGGCTTGTTGTTTTGGGCCTTTTCTAAGAGTGGTTGAAGGCCCTTCTAACAATTGCAAACTCCGGTGAGACGTGCTCAAAGCTGGCTTGATTAGAACTCAATTGAAAACAAGAACATGTTTGGCTAAGCTTAAATAGTTATTCACTCATAAGTAAATAAATAATTATCTTTATTGATCAGAATTGAAAATAGTTAGTTATTTTGAGAATGAGCTAAATTATCCATAGATGTTTAGCAACAGAAAGTTAAATTTTACTTAAAAGATGAGCTTAGCAAAACATGCTATCTTGAGAACAATGCAAAGACTATCAACAGTAATTGCAGCTGCACTGCCAAATAACATTATTCAAAGTAAGGAATTTCATGTTATGCTGATTCGAAAACCACCCGAAATTCTAAATAAATGGAATGCTGCTGATAATTTCAAGAAGAAAAAAAGTACATGGCCTGCAAACTAGTACACATCAACTATTCTCAATTACATCCTGTGCAGCTAGTCGAGCTCGAGCTCTACAGAAGGCGAAACACTCCACGAGAATTGCAGGGATTCCGTCGGCATCTTCCCAATATCTAGGAAACTAAGACAGAGAATAAGAAATTAGTGTCCAAGCAGATAAACCATCCATATAAAAGTTAGCCGTAGTGAACTCTTTTGGCATATTTGATAACTCGACAAGACTTAACATTATAGAAGAAGAATAAAAAACTAAAATCTTATTTATACTTCGTACCAATATTGCATATTTCTTCTTATGATAGCAGCCAAATACACCAATTATTACTTCAACTAGTCTTGAAACTCAAGAGTTGTCCCTTGCCCGATTTCAGTCTAATCCTATAATTTAATTATTTCCAATTGACCAGAGCTACCCCACACTAAGATATCAAAATCCCACAGATTGGTAAATGGGGACCCAATGCAAAAGATTCAAATGCAACAAGAAATTACACCTTTCAATAGTTAAAATTCAGAAAAGTTAAATAACAATCTTTATTTGACTTTCAGAAAGTTAAAAGAGCAAATATCCCTTATTCCTTTTACTCCATTTGTGCTCACCTAGTCAATAACAGGACTTATAAAACATGGAACCCTCTAATAATGTTTGGGAAACACTGCATGGCCAAAGAGCGTTGATTATATGCTATTGAAATACTGTAACACAAATTAAATAGGGAAAGAATGAAATCAGTAGCATAGAAACCAATAGGATGCATATATTTATTATCAATAGAGAGAGCAATATAATTAATGCAAAATAATGGCACACATAAATAGTTATTACAAATAAAACCAATATGAACAGGAATGCGTTTCCTACAACGTGGAGCACATGACGACTTCGACACTCTTCAGTGATTTTACTTGCACAGAGAACTCTATACTAGAATCACACTTGTGATTCAAAGATACCTCATCTGCTCCTGATTACCATTTCCTGCCAAATTACTGGGGAATAATACTAAGTAAAGAAAATTAAATAATGATATTTAGCAGTACTTAGAATTCCCTGTAGTTTCCTTTACACATTTCCATTTAACCACAAAAATAACTCAGCAATTCCAGACGACTACAAAATCAGCAAGCCAAGAAATAAAACTATCACAGCTTGTGAGTATCTCTGTTTTAATGTAAAAGAGGAGGCAATCTTCTCTACTAATTTAGGTTGCATATGAATTATGTCAACCCACCATCTGCCAATGTATTTAGCCAACCAAATAGCTGCAGCCCATTTTCCTCTCTACTCATCAAGATGCACCTTCAGTTACTTTTTCTTCACTATTTCTGATTTTTCTAGGACATATTTAATACTGCTTCTTTGATAACAGAAACAATAACGACACAAATATGAGTATATTGACGATCTCTAACTCCTACAATTCGAATGCGTAATTTCAGCATTCAATGCATATTCCTGAATAACCTCAATTTTCAATTATTCACCCATTTCATTTTACCTAGTTGAATGATAGCCAAATTAGTCATTTATTTGTTTCAATGCAACAAGATGATGTTAATTTTAATTCTACTTTTGGTATCCATATGGTTCTTTCATTAATACCTTCCGGCTTCCGCCTACGGCCTATCTACGATGTTATTGATTTATCCTTTTTAATTGTTTAGATATATTTTGATTTGTTTTATGGTCTTTTGAAAAGTCCATTTTGTTGGAAGCAACATTTCTTCTAAATTAATTTTAGTTACAAAAAAATATTTTTGATTCACTTCTCTACATTTTACGATATGCATATTTTCTGTAATACAAATCTATCAAATCAGTTCTCACATTGAAAATATAGACAAAAGAAAGATTTTGAAGTTCTCATGATGTATGGAAGTGACCGAATTTCATGGTTGCGCTTGTGCTTCCATGCAATACTAAGTATTTTCCGAAGCATGTTTTGTAAGCTTACTCATAAATAGAAGTGTACAAGTGTCATTAATTCTGCATGGCTTTTGCAATCTCACCATGCAAAAGGAAGACTTAAATAAACGAAACAAAATTTTAAATTAGGTACCTTTGGCATGGCATCTCCTGATTACTTAAAATTCTTCCCAAGTAATATTTGATCCCAATGACGTTTTCCTATATATGTTTTATTTCATCATATTGCAAGAAGGGACATATATAACTTTAGTGGCTAATACTAGAGTTATAGAAATGTCTGACCCATGTCTAAAACTCTCTCTCTCTCTTTTGCCTTTGACATTATAGGCAAGCTTCTTTGGATTAGGACATTTTCAAGAATTAAACAGACTGAATTTTCAGATTATGAGGTTTTCCAATTCCCGATAAAAATATTATCAACCTTCAAGCAAATAGGTAATCTCACAATAGTTCTATTTTATCTCATGAAGGATAGAGGGAAAGGTGTAAAATCAAAAGATTGTGACGCCATACTTAGTAATCTGTACTAGACCCTGGACTAAACATACCAATTTGCATTTCACTAGATGGAACTACTGAAAAATTATGCTTTGTATCAATAGAGTTGTGAACCTAGGATCCGTGTATTGATAGAGTTATGAATCAAGGAATCTGGTTGAACAGAGGAGCTTCGGGTAATTAATGAATATAAAAACATAAATAAATCAAGTCGAGTATTTTCTTAAAATTGGTATATTGAGTCATCCCACGCGGGACAGATATTCCGTCACTTCATCCTGATATATGGTAACGGTTGCTCAATACTATCTTACATTTTTATTCTTTTTGGGGTTTGGGAGCTGCGGGAGGGGAAATAGGGCTGGCTGCCGTAGTTTCGATACTTGCATGACCAACTGCGGGAGAAGGGAAGAAAAGTCTACAACTTAAGTGGTTTAGAAGTACGTATTTTCAATTTTCATTGTCATTTCTTTATTACGTTCTCTTACATACCAGGAATTAGGTCTATGCTACTATCCAAATATTACAGGACTAGGCAACCCAAGCAAATACTATATTAATATTGTTTATGTACAACTAGGTTACCACAGACCAAAAATAATTTTACTAAGTAGTTTCTTCACTAAAGTTTTGTGTCACCACTTGTGTTGCTTTAGCGTTGAACGACGCCAGAACAAAATAATCATCAAAACATCAGCATCGTGAGGCATACAGATTTAATACAGTATGTTTACAAAACACGGGAACCAATAGAATAAAATATGACAATAACACCTCTTGATGGACAAGTAACAAGAAAGCCAATAACCATGATTGATAAACTATTTGTCACTGATCATAATACATTGCTACAACATATGAAACAAAAGCAAACAAGAGAAGCACTCAAATTTACTACGAAACATTTCCATCCCCTTCAAGGAGTGCTTTCCTGTCTTAAAAGGACTCAACACTACAAAAGAGTTAAAGTTACCTTTATCAACCCCTTAGATTGTCCGCAGAACCATCAGTATTATCGTTGTCATCATCCTCATCATCTTCGATATCTTCGTCGTCGTCGTTGTCGTCATCATCATCATCATCATCCATTTCTCTTACTTTAGCAATTTCAGCCTGCGCACGCTCAACAATCTGCTTCTTCTGCAACTCCAACTCCCTCTGAAAATCTCGCCTCATCTTCTCCAACTCCATCATTTGCTTCCTCTTACTGTCCTCAATCTTCTCATATATCTGTCCAAACCTCTGAATAGACTCTGCCAACAAGTTAGCCGACTCTGCACCTTCCTCCTCGTCTCCTAACCCTTCCTCCTCGTCATCCTCCTCGTCTGACTGCCCTGGACTGTCCCTCATTTCATCCAACAAATTAGACCTATCCAAGTACACCCGCGGATTCATAAACACATACTCCCCTGAATCGATCCCACACCCCAACCCACAATGGCCTCTAGTCCTCATATTCAACAAAACATCCATTTTCTTGAAAAACACCCATTTGCTCGCTTGCCCACTTTCTACTTTGACTCTCTCTTTCTTATACTTGTTCTTCAGAACATCCAACTGGCTCCTACACTCCATCTCTGTTCTCTCAACTCCACTCATCTCCAACACCTTCTCAGCAACCTCGACCCAATCCTCCGTCCTTAAACTTCTCCTCCCTAACTCCATATACCTTTCCCCCCAAACCTCCAACAACACAAAGCTCTCCTCCTCGCTCCACATTCCCCTTTGAGGCACAAACTCATAGTTCGAGACGAAAGACTCCAACTTTCTTTTCTTGGGGTGCCTCTTGGATTCCTCGTGATTATACAATTGCCCATTTTCAGCAACATTTTGATATGTCGTCTCTTCATCTTCGTCAAAAGCATTGTCTTCAAATTCAATTTCGTTATGGGTGCTGTACGAATGGGGAATAGAATTTCTCATTAAAACTTTGATCTAGAAATTCAGTGGTGGTTCCTTTGGCAGGATTTTTGTATATAAATACGTTAAAACGGATAGAGCTCTAGGAATTGCAAATAAAACGCTAATTTGGACCGATAATTTGAGTTTTTATGTGAAAGATCTGGGTTTTTTTTTTCCCTGAATTATAGTAGTGAGGATGAATTACTTTTCTAATTGAACTAGGATTTTATGATCTTCATCTGGAATTGTCTGCAAAGTTGATCTGTGGATAAAAACCAGGTCGAAGATCGATACAATCCTAATTTTGTAATTTTTAGGGTTTTGCAGTTGAAACGTAATAAAATGGAGTTTTTCGGGTGGATAAGTCCAATTTTCTTTTATTGGTGAAGTCATCGAAGTTTGAGAGAAGTTTCATTTTAGCCACTAATTTTTTTTATTTTTATTTATTTTTATTTTTTTTGAAGTTTTAAACTTTTAGTTTGGTTACTAATAACGATTTTGTGAATACATTTTATATTTTTTTTCTTATGTGACAGACAGATTTTTAGGTGTGGATCATGTAGATATTGATGGAGCTCGTAAGTCGTCTAATATTGCAATAATTGCATCTTTCATCTTGTACAAATTTATAATTGTTCTTCAAATTCATTAAACATTTTTTTTTTTCAATATCACAACATTCGTGTTAAGAAAGGTGAGTTTGTATCCTCGTCTAGTGCATAAAATCAATTTCAAGAAAAAATTTCACATGAGAAAATTCACTTAAAATTATCACATTGATTCCTTCTTATTTAGTTGATGGTGAAATAGCTTGTGTGCGAGTGGTCGAATAGTTTTTATTGTATTACAAAGATCATGATTGTACATAATTTTATAACATCTCAACTCCAATAATCTCTGTTGACAACTTGATTTCTCCCACTTCTTATCTCTCTGTAGCTCTAATTGTGGTCGTATTAATGGTACAAAAACGACTAATTAAGTCCTGAGTTGAAATCTATTATGTCTTCGGTGCAAATGGGAAGAAAAAAATGTGACATTACATTGTATAGTATTGACATCTTTCAATTTACGAATAAGTGAAAAAAATAGTAGAGGGCCTGGATTGCAAGCAGAATAAACAAATCTCAACTCCCAACAAGTGATGATGTTGGTCGAGTAATATAAAGGCACAACACAATTTATGAAAGTTTTGGTCAAAGCACGAAGAAAAAAAGAAGAAGTTATCCTGGTTTCAAGAGAAAGACTTGATTGTATATAATTTGAACAGAAAAGAGGACTGAAAAAGAACGTAAGTAAAAGTGATGAAGCCATGATTGTTCCTGACAAGGGTATATTTCATATTTTATATTAGATAAAATTAGGGTGAATAATATATTCATACATGTTAAAAATTGGAGTTCCATTTTAAAAAATCAACCTTATTAAGAGGAGTAACACAATCCTTTATAAGTTGATTTATATTTACATCTTTATTCGATGTGAGATTCTATCCCTTAACATGTTTCCGCAAAATGGTGGCTTGTTTGAGCAGATCAATCTTGAAATTCATATGCTCACTTTTGGAGTCTTAACCAGATCGAATTGCTCGTTAAAACTTAATGAGCTCTGATATCATGTTAAGAATTTGGGTTCCATCTTAAAAGGTCAACCTTATTAAGATGAGTAATTCAATTCTTTATAAGTTGGTTTATATTTACATTTTTATTCGATGTGAAATTCTATCCCTTAACAACACTAAAGTTTTTGTTAACTACTAGTTTTTGCCCATGCAAATGCACGAGATTGATTATTTTATAGGCATTGTTAGCTATAAATGTGTTGAATTCTCCAATAAAATCAACATAAAATGCCCATATTGTCCTCTATTCTATTTCTAGCTCCAATAGTCTCATTGATAAGGAATATAGAAGTCTAAATCAAAACCTTGGTACAACTCCTCGTTCAACCAAATTGACCTTTGCCTCCCCATCGGTAGAAATAGGAACACATGTTTTATATTGATTATCCTACTCACTACTGGCAACTTGATTATCAACTAATTTAGATATTTGATTAAATTCAAGTGCAGTGGATTTGTGAGAGTTCACCCTCAAGGAGCGCATGATCTGCTAGCTCATTTCTATGTGGCAATGCAAGCTCTATTGGAATGGAGCTTCTACTAAGGGAAATACCAAAAAGTTTGCAGTTCCCTTCTTTGGGTTTCCCGCCATTGTGATGTTGCTGAAATGTAGACTTTGGCTCCAGCTCTCGACATAGCAAGTGGTGTTTGGAGATAAGATGAAATTGGTGGTAGCATCAACCAAGTAATTGGTAAATTTTCAACTCTATGATCAGGAACCATGGAATACTGTCTAAAACCACCATACCTCATATCCCCTTGTCCATGAGTTTTAATGCTAGAATCCATCAAATTAAGGGAAAGACCAAAATGAATGTTAGACCCCGTGTTTCTATTTGAGTTGAATTTCCCTTCATGCTCTTGCATTGGACGATTCGCAATAACTCATGCTTGATCACCAGTAGGCATATAGAAATGATGGGAGGAATTTATTTGCATCCCAAAACCCGAACCATGGGAAGAGAATTATGTATCGAAGACACCACACTTAATTGTTATTAGAACTTGGAATCTTACTGGTCACTCCGGATCCTAACAGGATGAATTCAAAATTTAATGGAATGGAAAATATAAAATCGTCAAATGTACCTTCATAATATAAAAAATGTACAACAAATTGCATAATAATACATCTTTTTGTTTTCACTATATGCAAAAGCATGATCAGGATGGAGATTATAACAAAGTTGAACAAAAAAAGATTTCATTGAGATAAATATAAAAGATTTCATTATTGGTAGCACTGTATATAAAAATAAAAAAAATAAAAAAAAAGTCCTTTGCTCAGCGCGGAAGACGCCATGTTCGCGTCGTGTCCAGGCATTGCGAACACCTTGTCCGTGTAGTGCGAACAAGACACAGAACTGTAAAATGCCAGCTGATTTCCTTTCATCAAATCTATTTGTAGGCCAAATGAAATCAAATTATAAACTCAATTAATATCATAAGCTAAAAACCATTCTCAAGCATTCAGGAAATTTTTCTTTCCAATGGTCATGCACAAGTCTTTCCATCGGACTAATATGTTGACACAATCTTAAATCTTAATAAATGGAGGAAAAAAAATAATCCAACTGCCTACATAATCACTAACTATGGGAATAAAACTTTGGCAAGTTTTATTGCTAAAGTTTTACCGGATGATCGGAATACCATCTTATTGAGCAAACTTCAAATTTAGTAAAAAACTATTAGTTTGAAGATAATATATTTTTTCATAATTTATTTATTTGTTTATTGTTGTTATTCAAATGATTTGCTGCTTTGAAACAGGAATAGACCTGCACAATCAGGTCGCTGGGGTCAACGGCAGCGCCCTTCGTGGGGGCTCAGGGGCAACGTCCAGGAAGGGTATCGACTTACCCGGTCAGGTTGCCAGGGTCGAGGGGATAGTGCCCCTCATGGTGGTTCGGGGGCATCGCCCCCGACAGGGATCAACCTGCCGGGTTAGGCCGCGGGGGTCTAGGGGGCAGTACCCCTCGTGGAGGTTGCCCACGAAAGGAAATTAAAAAAACCATCAAGAATTTAAAAAAAAATCTTCGTGGTGCATAGAGAGTGTCTCTGTCCATGCGCAGATACCGTGCGTGGATATCGTCCTCCATGCAACACGCGGAGTCCCCGCGAGTCCCTCACAGGGCATTATCCACACAGCACGCAGAGTCTCATACCAACTAATTCAATAATTAATTATTGAAGACACCATTTACAAATTTTAAAATTAAAAACATTTTTTTGTGGAAAGGGTAAAAGATGAAAAAATATGTATACACCTGAAATATATGTCAGTTTTCACATAAGAAAACATGCAAAACCAAAATCCTAACTAATAATCCAAATCTGCAACAAAAAATTCATTTTTCAAGACACCCTTCTCAAATTTTGAATTCGTAAGCTCAAGTCTATATCAAGATATGAAAGCTGAATAGTCTTTGTTGTTGTTGTTGTCAAAATAAGAGAACACACTCTATCACTGCATTTAGTTTAAGGATAGTGTAAAAACTAGCAAAATACCATCAATTTGAGTCAAGAGTTGTGTCCGTGCGCACACAGAGACCTTCTCCGTGTGCTCCATACGGCACGAAGATTTTCTCCGTGCTTCACGAAAATCTCCGTGCTTCACGAAGAAATATTCTCCGTGAATCTCTATGCTGCACGAAGGTTTTCTCCGTGTCTCCACACGGAGACACAGGAGAGATTTTGTCCTAAGTCTTCCCTTCCTTTGGCAAATTTGTAGAAATAAGATTACATTATGATAGTTGGTTTTGTAACTCCTAATATCAGCAAAGGTTGATCACCAAATATAATGTATTATACATTATCACAAATTGCAGTTGATGCCAAATTTTCTACTGTGCTTAAGCCCCCGTCTGCAATACAAAGCAATAAATCAATACAAAACTTGTAATCCTTTATAAACAGAAATAATGTTTTGTGTGGTCATAACCACTTTGGCAGCTAATAACAAGTCAGACTTCAGGATTTTTCTACACAAGTGTAATTGGAGCCAGTATTCTGGTATATAAGGAAACAGGAGTTTGTTAAATTTTTCATCTCCAGAACTCCTATTGTTATTATTATTATTTTCCTTCATTCTAAAGATTGTTTGAGATGATATACCCGAATCCTGAACGAATTTCAGCCTTCCAATCTTGCTTATAATGGATACAAAAGTTAAATGCCCAATTTTACAATAAGAACTATCATAGAAAAACATTGAATTAAAAGGAAACAAAATAGAAATCACAAATATTACACCAAGATTGATTCTTTTTAGGTAGTTAAAATAAAAAATAATTAATTTTTAAATAGAATCTACCAGCAACCAAAACTGAATCCATTCTGTTCACCCAATGTTTCAAATTTTGATTTTAAACTAAATAAACACATAAAACTAAATCAAATCAAATTCGGAGAAGAACACGAGACTTCAAATCTGTAGCATCTACCCTAAGCTAAAACTAGATCAAATTTGCAAACCTCAAGACTTCAAATTCGTTTGTTTAAACCAAAAAATAAATAAGATTGATGGGCATACCTTGAAGACGGTTTGAAGAACACAAAATCTGTAGTAGATGAAGTCGGAATTTGTTGACCAAAAATCGATACTATGGCAATTGAAGAAATTGGGATTGCAACTATGGGATCTACAAGAAATTTTGAGTGGAATACCATTAGTTTGAGTCAAAAATTGAGGCTACTTGAGAGATTGTGAACATCAAAATTCTCACGACAACTTGTGTGCATCTTAAAAGTTATCATTCCTCTTGTATTTATTGTGTCACTCAATAAATACGAATAGTTTTTTTTTTTTTTTTTTTTTTTTCACATATAAAACAGTGATATGAGAAGTAAAATCACAAATGAATAGTAATCCTCAAAGTTCCTCTTTTAAGAGCGAGTAGATATCATAATTTAATTGCAACGAATGCTTCTAATATTTCCTTATTTTTTTAATTTATGCCCCAACTTATTTTCCTCACGTTTTTATACTCGACCTTGTATTAATTTGCACATCTTGTTTCTAATGACTATTTTTGTCCAAAAAAATTCATTAATGGAGCATAAATTTTTTTATTTCAGTTGTATTTTAAATAAACCAAATAATTTCAATGCACATTAGTGTTCTATTTGAACAAAAATCATAATTAGCGTACTATTTCAAGCTTTTAATTAATTCGAAATATAAACTTATATGCCAAATTATGTGTTATTTATTTTATTTAATTTTGGACATCAGGTTCGATTCTAGTTCAACCCTGGATTCTACAATGTCCGAGCCAGTTTTCAAAATATTATTACCAAAAGGAGAACACAAGTCAAAATCAGAAATCGCGCGAATAAAGTACCAACACTATAAAGTATCAACACGAGCAGCAAAATTCATGAACCCATCAAAACTCACCTCCATCACACCTATATATATAGCAAAATAATTTTTACAAAATTTGACGTCTACTATACACCCACGAACCTCCCACTATGACTTGCTCAAGGTCACTCGCCTGAGTGCACAAGCACATAAAAGAGAGCTGTACAGTATGCTATACACAAGTTTCAAAAAAAAAAAAAAAAAATTTGTGGCCCCAAAGGCACAACGAGGATCATGAGTGAAACTTTCCTTGGAGCAGAACACTCTTAGATTAATCTGGTTCGAAAAAACAAACTTTATTGAGTAAAGGACATGCAATATTACTGATCCAGCTTTCCATTTGAATCTGATGTGACTGGGGATGGAGGTTTTGATGGACTAGGTTGTGGTGGTGGTGCTGTCAGCGAATAAGTCATCATCCGGGATGAGGAACTTTCAATAAGACCAGCAACGCCAGCCGCTGAAGTTTGAGCATTTGAAGGAAGAAAAAGATCGTGTTTCTGATCTTTATAAGCACTCCAAACCTGTATACGATTTATCATGTAAACAATTGACGACAAAAACATTGAAGAATAACTACACATTTTTTTCTACTAAATTGAATCAGATGAGAGCTAACAAATACATGGGCTAGGTACTAGGAAATGATAAGAATTTTGAATAATCGAAACCACATTCAACATGGAAATGTAAATTATTCATCAAGCAGAATCCAAGTTTCAGGTTAAGGAAGCTACAGGGAAACATAGATGAGAAAAGCAATTGGCCAGAGTGGAATCCAGTTGAATCTGGAAGTGTCTGGTAATGTGGGTATTTTATAGTTGACACTATTAATCAATAAAACATTAAAACAGAAAAGGTGTCTGACAAATAGAGAAATATTGTCATAGTGCCTAGTTTTAAGAAATATAGGTAAACATGCGAGATAGTGATTGCTCACATCAGCAACTCTACTAAAATCGCTCAAATAGTACACACTACATATCCCCATTCTGTCATGAAACAACTTGTTTATATGACACAAACTAGGAGGGCACGAATTATCTTTTACTTGCTAGGTCTACCTAATGCCAACTGAATATCTTCATTCAATTTCGTCATTATTCACTTGACAATTTCGCATCCAAGCTAATGGACAATAAGTACAATCAAACCCTGCTCTCCTCCTCAAACTTAACAAGATCAAACAAAAGTTGTCATAAAAACTACTTTTGTATTGAAATGTCAACCACGATAAAGTTTGACATGGTTGTTGTAAAATGAGCACACAAAGACGAGGAGTCATTACTTACATCAGAGGAATTTAGTATGTCACGCACTTTGGTACAGTGGGCCCCTTCTGTTGCAAATGCATGTAGAACCTAGATCAACACAAATTTTTATGAGTTATGCTCATAAAACTCGAAAGAATATGTTCCATGAATGTGAAAGAATGGTGCAATTTGGAACTTCTTGAGCAGCATAAAAGTATAAACAATAGATGAGTTAAAACTTCTGCAGATGCTAATTGTTTTCTCGTTTCTTTCTATGCAGTACAAGGATAGTGTCATATAAGTTGAACTTCAAATCTATTTACTATTGTATGTTCATTAATTCACAACAAAGAAAACAATAAATTCTCAGGAGTCGAGGCACATTTACAAAAAATGAACCTCAAACAATTTAAGCTTTTAGATCAAGTAGTTCAACATGGTATCAGAGTAGGCATACTGGCGAAGGTCATAGGTTCAAGTCTCGCTACCATGCATTTAATGAAATTTTGCAAGTTACATGCTTGATGAGGATAAACGAATATCGCCTAAATGTGAGGTGCGTGTTGACGAAAAGAATTAAATTATAGTCTACCTTTTAACGGCTTAAGCTTTTAGATCAATTGTTTCATCGCACCAGAAAACAAAGGTCCCTTTCCAAATCAAATATTTCCAACATGAATGGGATCCATGAAGCCTCAATTTAATATTACTCTACAAGTTAGCAAAGATATAACCAAGAATAAAATTCATATTGCTCCTTTACTTCATAATATACCAATGCTCGAAAGATTATATTACTTAAATCTGTGATGCAAAAGACACCTAACTAGGATGAACAATCCATGTCTGACACGCATTGAACATGTACTACTCAGATATTCCAGGGCACATGATTATGTTTATCTCATTTGCACTAATATGGAAGGTACAGTCCGAAGTTAATTCAACATATAGTAATTCCTGGCTCTAATTCAAAAGATTTTCATCTGCAAAATTCAAACTTAAAGCTGAAAAAGTGTAGCCCCTGTTTGACAACCATTAAAACAAAACTCTTTTTTTCTCAAAACTTATTCTCAACCATAAATTCTCACAATAAAATATTTTGCAGGTAAACCCAAAATATTCTCCTACTTGTTATAGGGGCTTAATTCTATTGAAGAATAAAAAGGCATAAAAAATATGATACGTATAAAACAATTTTGTAATCAACATGTCCATGTCCCAAGTTTTTGCAGTAACATGTCTAACTGTCGGTGTAATATCGGTGTCCTGTGTTGTGCGACTTGAATCTTCAAACTGGTGAAGAAATAGAAAAGATCTCAAAACGAAGTTGAGATCTCTGAGAACAAAAGATAAAAATAAAAAATAAAAAGAATCCAAAAGCATTGTGCACTACTCAATTTCCACGCCTTACAACCAAGTTCATTGATTCACAAATAAGAAAACAATGCTGAACTTCACAAAGAGGGCAGGAAAATTAACAGAAAATGACTGAAATATTTGAAGCTTCCAACCATCTAAAAATGTGTACAGAAATTTAACATAATCTAACCTCAATTGCAAGAACTCGGCTAATTGATGCTTCTGACTCATTCCAGTTCATCTGCGAAGAAAGTCGATTTCTTCCCCCAGCTCTCCAATCAAGAAGGCCAAGTAGAACATCGACGAGGCCAACCCTGCAGTGGTGATAATTTATATTACTATTAAGTGGCAGGAATAAGATAAAATATTAGTTTCTTCAAGATGCATGTCTAACCTAATTTAATTTAATTTCAATCAAACAAATTCAACCCGAGCTTTCAGTAATCCTTCTATAACATACTGGTGCCAAACCAACTAATGGAAAGGTGTTACAGTGTTTCCTTAACAAAGTGGGCCCACCTCCCAATATTTGGTCAACTTTATACCATGCTCCAAAGTCCACTAATCAAAGGTTTCTAGGAATGGAAACAAGCAAATGAGCAAGAAAAGTGAAAATACAAATGAATTTATGCTCATTAATTTTCTGTGCGCAATCAATTTATATAAATTTCTCTAAGTTATCATCTAGTCAGAAAACAAGATACGGGGATGACAAAAATGAAATCGAAGACGCTTAATGGATAACAATAAGTACTCAGAATTTTGTGTGAAAAACTATTTGGCATCGCAATTAAATTAAGTACAGATATTCTCATATTTAATGCACAATTCATATAACGCGACTATATTATACATATAGATACTACCAGATTACATGCATAATTATTATAATAGCTACCATGTGTGTGAGTGCGTGCTAGTAATTGCTTATTTAATACAATTAAAGTACATTAATTTACAATTTATATCATACAAATAGAAAACACATTTAGACACGCAGACATAATGTATTTAAAACTTTTTATGGCTTGGCTGCTTGCCTTTCAACTATCTAATGAAACTTCACATTGAAGTTTTAAACTAAATTTAAGTGGGCCTAATCATTTTAAGTAGCAACATCTATATTTTATTAAGCAAGTCGAATCTAAAAAGTACTGAAAGCCTTCAGTACAAGTGTTAAATGCTTATATATAAGACCCCTTATATACTCACTTGAGACCCTGGGCAACTAGTGCATCTCTTGCTCGATTTCCTGCAACTACGACTCGCTTCAAGGTCTCAAGAGCAAGGATACTTCCACCTTGCCAACCAATAGCTTTCATCAGAAGTGGAACAACCTGGAAGCAAGATTAATGGTATAAAATTAATTACCACATAGTTTATCAGATTTTTTTTACACATCTTATTAAAACATCCATCAAACCCAAGAGAAACCATATTGATTAATTTAACAAGGGTTTATTACTAGTTCACATACCTGGGGAGTCCCTGCACTAGTCGCTGCCATAGCTTCTGCACAGGTGGTACTAGCTGCAAGTTGATGAAGGACACGTAAACAACTAAGGCGCACACGCTCTTGCGGAGTTGGTGTAGTATGCTGTATTGATCCATCCTCAGCTTCATAGATTTGATCAGAATCATTTGTCTTCATATCTTCTGAGGCCATTGTTTCTCTTCTTCCTTCATAAGCTACTGCAGACACAAGTTTGGGTACATAACCAAGATATCCAACATGATCCGCAAGAGCAGGGTATACCCTCAGTAAAGAAACCAGTGCAGCAGAAAGTAGCAGAGGAAGTTCAATGTCAACAGCTTGGCCATCAAAATGTGTAGCAGCAATTGAAGAAAGATACTGATCCAGCAGTCCCTCAAGAAATTTCTTTGGATTTCTAAGTGGGAATTTAGGATCTTTCAGGAATAACCTAACATAGATTCCCCCGACCTACACAAATGAATATTTTGCAGTCAGATAGCAGAATTAAAGCATTCTTGAGCACACTGAATGTTCCCAGTTATACCTGAGGCTCATCTTTCATTTCCTGTTGGTTGGATGCCTGTTCGGGGACATCCCAATCAACAACACGCCCTTTCATCTGTTCACTATATAAATCGGAAGCCATTGTTGCAATTTGTGCGGAAAGTGAGGTAGCCATTGCTGGTGTCCATACAAGTTCTGGAGTCTCTGTTGTTTGTTCAAGAGCATTCACAACCATTTCACCAGGACCATACCTGATGACTGACACAAGGCCATCTGGCAGAAATCTAGTAAGAGTTATTGCCACCCTAGGCCCATGCATAGGCTGCCCAACGAGTTTCCCAAGTAACGAAGCAGCAGCTGCTCTTTGCTGCAAAGGAATTTCTTCTGCACAACAATATTAAGTAAAAATAGGAAACTATCTGATGACCATATCATTGTTAAATAATTTGCCATAAATTTTATTTCTTTTCATTAATTTGATTGATGAATGAAAGATAATTAATGTTGTTTGTAGACAAGATCAATCATTTAAAGTGAGGAAATAAATTACAATATATACACTAAGCACCGGGACATGCCACATCAATTTACTGGTGGATAAGTTTATGGTAGAGTATCATTTTTGTATATATAAGTTTATGGATGATTATGCGTTGTTTCTAACATCTCTATACGAGGCACATATCAGGGCTCTCCACAGGAGAGGATGATAGTAGCACGTGAGGATTGTCACGAGACGATATTTTTTCAGTTCACACATATTTTAGATCTCTGTCAGGAGTTGAAGAGAGTTCATTCCCCTGGAAGATGGTATGGAAATGTAAATTGTCCCCACGAGTGACATTTTTTATTATGGACGGTAGTTAGAGGACAGGTGTTAACGGTGGATAACTTTCGCACAAGGGGTTTTTATATTACAGAGTGGTGCTATATGTGTAAGAGGGATGGGGAGACGATTGATCACTTATTTTTTCATTGTGTTGCTGCTCATTTATTGTGGATCGATATTTTGGTGTCGTAGCATATGGATTGGGTGATACCAAGGCATATGTAGGACATGTTAAAGACAGAGAGGAGAAAGCTACGAGAAAAGGATAGCAAACTTGTTTGGGACCTTATTCCGAGATGCATCGTGTGGTGTATGTGGAGAAAAAGAAATGGACGTTGTTTTCAAGACCTAACACCGACAATAGAGCAGTTTAGGGAGTTGTTTTATTTGACATTGTTTACTTTGTTTAATGCTGTGGCTACTAGGCATTTAGATGGGTTGCCCAATTTTATGTTATTCCTTTTAGATTTGTATTGATGATACACTTCATGTGTATTACCTTTGATTAATATAATATTTGATTACTTTTCAAAAAAAAAAAAAATCAAGAGGGCACCGCAATTGAGCAAAGCAGGCAGCCACAGCGAGCAATAGAAAAATGAAAAATAAAACAATAAAAAAAGAATAAGTCAACAAGTAAAAAAGTAAAGCCAGAGTTTCACGGGGTGCCTTTCTTCTTAGCACCATAAGGGACACCGTGCGACAGTAGTCTGCTCCGCTAGACTACCTTCCACCTTTTCTCGGTCGTTTCGGGATGAAAGAAAAATTGATTACAAATTGTAGAAAGTTTGAAACACAATTGAAAGAAACTTGATCATTGATTGCTTGAAAGCTAGAAATTACAATTGCTGAAAGCAGTAAATTACAATAGCTAGTGCAGGGACGAACACTAAAAAACTTGAAAGATTGTTTGAAAGACTAATACTTCCTATAATAGCATTCGGAACAAAAACCTAAGTGATAGGAGTAGACGTTTAAATGACGAAAAATCATACTAAACGTTTACAAATATCATAGCTTTTTTACAATTGAAATAAACTATTACATGGAAAGGAAATTACAACTCAAACTAGTATAATATTTACAATGTGTGGCCGAAGTTTGACAAACTGCGGCTGTGATGGGGTCAAGGGGCTTAAGCAAAACTGCGGTCCTTGACACAGAGAGTGGACAAAGGAAAAAAGAGATAAAAAGGGAAAAAGAAACAATGAAGAAATGGAAAAGAAATCGTAAAAGGATAGATTATGCTAAGTGGGTGGCAACTCCAAGACCATGGAATGATTAGTAGTAGGTTTTGTCTTGGAAAGAAACAAAAGGAAAGCAGAAAATATAAAGGATTAGAAGCAGCAGCTTCATAGAAAGAAAGAAGATTGGCCGGTGGGAGCTATCTTGGAGAAAGAAATCACACAATTCATATTTCTTTGATTCATGGCTGGTCTAACTATTCTCTGTCTTTAAATTATATTATGTTCTTCTAAATTTCTTGAACAGATATTGAACACGAAACATTGTTTAATCAAGTATTTATCTTTTATCATAGTAATAATCTATAAGCCCCCTTGAATGTTTATGGTTCTTGCTTCACAAGATTAGCATTTAGCAAATCTAAAATTACTTTCAGCATTAAAGTGTTTTTTAAACTTAGGAATTTGTTTCATTACTTCATAATTATTTCCATACAGATCAATGCAATTTCCTTAGATTATTTGTCTTCTTGCAATTTGAATGATAAATTGAAGTCTCAAGTATTCTGTATATTAAGCGAAGAAGGTAAGCAAAAGGCCCTATCAAAGATTTTTTTTAAATTTGGCCTACTTGTTAATTATATGAGATCACAACTGACTGATTTAAAAGTCAGTCTAATTTGGAAAATTAATTGATAATTAGAGATTTTCTAAATCATTGGCATGTTTAATCACTCACATTCCAATATCAATTTGTTTGTGTTAATTCTTTTATTTCTTTTGTCATACTTAGTTCGAACAAATTCAATTATTGTATAGTATGCTAGAATCCTAATATATATAGATTAGATTAGATTTTCTAAATTTTATCAATAATTGGGTTCAACCTCGTTGCGCCCCATTTTATATTCCAATAGATTCATGTGCTTGCAATTATAATTTAAATTTCAAAATACTAATAGAAATCTTCACCTTGCAAAGGCAACAGAAGTTCAAGAATGTAGACCACCCCACCATGTTTGGCTGCTGCCCATGCAAGCTCTGAAGTGCTTGCCAAGGCATAGAGAACTTGAAGAGCTCCTTCACGACAACTGGGTGATGAGTGGAGCATCTGTAATAAAAGAAGCAGACTAGAACCATCCGCAACCATTGCCTCCAAGCAAGGAGCATATGTTGTCAAGCACGACAGAACATTCAAACATAGTTGAGGAATGTTGCTTGCTGAAGCAACAGGAAGAGAGAAACATTCAAAAAGAGGCAATAACTTTTCCTTTGTGGAGAGCATAGAGGCTAAGTTGGGATTACTCGTCAATAAGTGCTGGAATTGCAGAACAGATACATCAGACTCCACAACTAAATTAGTAATTATACACTAAAAAAGGGTGCATACCTGTAGAGAAGTTAGCGCATATTGAAGGCTGTTTACCAATTCAAGTTCAGACTTGTTCATGATTTTCATATCAATGGGTTCTGAAGAATCATCACAAGAAAGCTGCTCCATAGATGATTCAGTTGTTATATCACCATTAACATGAATACCTGAATCTGCAGCAGGCCGATCATGAACTAAACGCGATATAAAATCGACAAGGGCAATACAGAAGACCTCAGGTTCACTAATTTCGAAATCTGGTTGATCATTATAAACTCTCAAGTATACGTTGCCAATATAAAGTTCCTTCGATAATGCTTCATATACAAAGGAATGCGACTCCTTTACGTCATATGATCCATCTGGACACTTGTTTGCACGCTGCTGGTCCACAAATTTCAACAGTTCTGCTCGGATTGAGGAGTTCCAGATTATCTGGAATCCAGATGAAATGGTGAGAACCATGTTATGAGTGAAGCGAGGATTCAATAATGACAAATATGAGTACATAAAGTAATTAACAATCAATAGACATTAATGCCATTACGTGACACATTGTGCATCAACACATTATACCGTCTAGAAGATCAAAATAAGTAAAACTAACCCATGTTGACTAGAAATGGAACCTTGAAACTCATTAAAACAAATTTCTGCCACGAGTCAATGACACCGAAAAACATGAAAGTTAATAACAAAAATGAGAAACAAATAACAATGCAAATTGACTTTTAAGTATGATAGATAGAATGACCAATTCTAAGTCCCATAAGATATGAAAATCGTCCAACATTGTACTGCCTGGATTTTTGAAGCAAGCAAAGTAAAATAAGCAATTTGTAATCCAAGCAAATGATTCAATGTTTTGCAGCATAGAACTGTCCAACATGGAAAGTAAAAAATCCAAAATCTATTTACCTCAGGAGTCTCCAAACTTGAGTTTAATTTGGATAAGAGATCTTTGGGTAGTGTATCTTTCAGCATACTCGCAAGTTTAGGTGTTAGCAAAGCTCTAAGGGCATCAGCTGCAACCTGATTATAGGGCGCAGGATGCTCACTGGTGTCCGAACCACTAAGCCTTGACAAGGAGTGAGATGCTTGTACAGCATGTAAATTTTTTGCAATCTGAACACTTGTTCCAACACCATGAGCCTCTGTCTTATCTGATTCCTCAGCAGTAGAATCATATTGAAGCAATAGTGGTAAAAGGTACCTAAACAAAATAAGGTTAACTCTGTAAATCCACAAGTTCCAGATATATGACTGAATTTGCAGAAATCTTACTGCAGAAAACACAATCAGAATATATCAGTTTCTGATAAATTCCACCATTTGTAACAAATTGTTAAAATGGATCAGGTTTTTTACATTAACGATATAACACAAATATTGCAGCCAGAGGAACAGACACCAACTTTTGCTTCATAAATCCCAAACTACTATACCTTACATGTAACGACTGAGAATTTTGCTTTCTACAGATTGAGAAATAATAGAATATGACTTCCAACACTGATGCTTTTTTAATTTCATTTCATAATCTTTGATGCATAGAAAATTTTGTTCAAAACAGCGTTCGGTACATATAAGCTCTGGCCACTATGAAAATAATCTCATAAAAGAAAATAAAAAATCCAGAACAGCCAAAAACCGGACATGAAGATCTAAATGAAATAGGGAATATACTTCATAAAACATCAAATATGCTACCTAAAGACGGAAAAAGAAAAATATAAAAACAGCAAATAAATAACAAGAGAAGTTACTGCACTTGGATCAATACAAAGGAGATAAGGGAAGGGAATGGTGAAAGAAGTCCAGTAAAATAATAAAAAGTAATATACCTGAAAACAAGGACAAATGTTTGTAAAGAAAACATTTCAAATCCTACAATACAAAATGTCCATGAAGCACTATAAACATTCCCCCTACAAGCTAAGGGCATTTTAAAGGGTCTATGATCCTGTTAAAAGAGTAAAACTCACGTACCCGTTACAAGAATGTAAACACCCTACCAGGTTTTACTCTGATGTTTGAGTTATGTATGAGCAGCATATGATATTATTCACCTATTTCTTTACATTGCTATTTTGCAACAGAGTTTTGGTTAAAATGGGTTTGTCTGCCGGGCTCAGTTTGTCCTTCAGGAGATCAAAAGACTATACGATCTTGTGCAGATGTCCTTCATTGGCTGTTACTTTGTCGATTTGGATAGGGAGGAACTATAACATTTTTCCAGGATTTGATGGGATAGACAGGTTTCTTGTGAGCTAAAGCAGCTGGTTGCTTCAGCAGTAAAGCTCTAATATATATGCAGCAGATTTGGATCAAATAATTGTTTGGTTTTACTTGTAATTGAGAACAAATTGTCCTCTAGTTTTGTGTCCGATTCTTTATATCAATAAATTAATGAATAAATAATTGTAGAAAGCATAAAAATGTAACTTAGGCTTACCACAGGACGCCAGCCTTTAGTAAGGCATCTTGAAATTCAGAGGATACAGAAACATGAGCGATGGTCTGAAGTGCAGCATCAACAGCATCATCCACAAGCTCAAGTTCAGTGCAATGCACAATATCCTCAACCAGACCAGGAAATTCAAGCATCTCAGTTCTGGCACTATCAAACAGACTCAAAACAGAGAAGGTTCGCATGACATTGGTAACAATGATGGTGGATGGTTCGGTAGCAGGAGTTGTTAGTTGGACCACACACATGCAACGTGTAAGAAGAGTTGCCAGTAGTGGTATTCCACCATCTCTCACGAGCTCTTCACCATTCAGTGAAGAAGACGCACAGCTGATAGCAACAAGTTTGGAAATAAGAAAATATAATCGAAGTAGGAAATAAGAGAGAAGAAATATTTAGTAGTGAACAAAGCATTTACGTCAACCAAACAAGCTCTGAGGCTGCAACAAGAAGAGGTGTTCGATCAGAGGAAAGAAAATTGTTGTCATCTTTGTCAACTGTAATTGTATTCAACAACATTGGATATCCAGCATATTTGAATGGCTTCAGTACGTCCCCATATTGCCTATAAAGTATGCATTGGCCTTTCAATAAAAGCAGCAACCTCCAAGGTTGGGGGCCTTGAAGCCCTTGCATAGTTACCTAAAGAAGAATGCAGTAAGTCACTATGTGGTAGACAAGAACATGGGCAGTATCATGTAAAACTCCAATCATGAAGAAGTTGATTATAAATTTGACCATGCCACTTGATCTTATGAATTTCAATATAAATATTTGCTTAAATCCCAATGAAGTCATGAAAGTGGAACACCACGCAAGTAAGCACCGAGATGGACATGCATGATGGACACAGAGATACGAGATTTTCGAAAAGGAACGACAAGACTCGTCGAACATGTTGATTAAAATAGTACTAAATTATATTTTTAGTTTTTTGTATTGAGCAATAATTTCAGTTGGAGACCAGATCACCCTTCAGAATTGTGCTCTGTTACACTTTCGATTAGGTAAATTATGTTTAAAAATCATGTTTGTGATAAAAAAGTAGTGGATATTCAACAATTGAAGTCGTGCTTTAAGTCAACTGGCTAACTTATTTCTTAAAAAGGCTAGTTTCAATGGTCAGACTCAAAAATTGGTGGGCCCACAGCAAACAAACAGGTGCACTATGTCTAAAAGTGTTTTTTAATTTCGCTTAACAAAATTACAAAATAAAGGTTAGGCATCATAGAATTTCACTGATAAATTCATATTTAATATACTGTGCTCTTCACTCTGTATTTCTCGAATCGCTTTCTTCAACCGATATGAACCTCTGAAAATATTGTTTGTTTTAAACTACCAAAAGATGAAAAATTTCAACTGCCTTGAAAATTACAAGATGGTAGGTTTTAGCAATTCATGTCCCTGTAGAACTTAATTCATTCATAAATGAAAAGGTGTATTTAGAAGGGACAGTAGATCAATGTGAGCATTGAGTTGTCACAGTCAGTCCATGATTTCTATTCTCGATTTCCAGAGGTGCACGATAAAAACAGAGGCTATGGACAAAGTTTTGACATGTTAAATATAGATAGAATTTGCACCAAGGTCACGGTGGTTTGAATACCTGCAAACGCTCATAAGCTTTCTGAACTGCAAGAAACTTCTCTCTTCCTTCAGGATTTTTGTCAGGATGATACTTCATTGCAAGTTTCCTATACTGTCTCTTGAGCTTTTCTTCATCAATATATTCAATCTGCTTCGATACATTAGGAATCCCCTCAACCGCTTCAGAAGTTTGATTTTTAGGGGCATCATCTCTCGATACATCTTCAAGCGAAATCTCCAGTATCCTGCAAGCTTCTTCTTCAGAAAGATCCATTGGTCTTCGCGTTAACTCTTCGCGCCACATTATTAGCAATGATTGCAAGAACTCAACATGTTCAACAATAGGCCAATTAGGAAATCTAATCTCATCACATAAGTTTCTAAGGTAATAGCGGTGACACCACATTTCATCTTTCAGCTCTGGATACGTCACTGGTGGCATTGGAGCATAATCATATAAAGAGTGACAATGCTGGGACAATTTCTGCGGAAAATCACCAAGATGCTGCATAACCTGAGAAACCATACACAAACTTAAGCAGATTACAGCAATTATTTGGTACAACTACTACTCACTGTAAATAGTTTTTAGAAAGTAAATGGAATCAAATATGACACACCAAAGGCAAGCTCCCATTGTACATATAGGTATACCTGGCGGATTAGATTTTCTGCTCGCATCTTGTGCGTCCATATAATCTCAGGAGTATCAGATTCAGAAACCATTGCTGCTGCAAATGCAGCGGGACCACTACGTTCCAGTACATAGAGTAAAGACTCAGGTAACAGGCCTCCTAAAACACTGCGTTTTGCCAAAGGTAAAGAAGAGGAAACTGCGGCTTCTTCACCACCATGAAAAGCTTGATGAACATGAGTCACTGAGAAGAGTTGAGCGATCGAAAGAAGATTAGAACCAGGATATGCCAGGGCAAAATAAAACACGCCTGTACTGTACAATCTTATCATCGCCTTGGGATTCCTCGTAATAACAGCCTTCAACAAAGCAGCAGAATTCTCAACAATGGTTGGTTCACCAGAAAGCATTGCCTGCATTTGCAAAAAGACAATAAGGCAACAAAATTGCTAGTCATGCCTATATTTACAGTTCAAATAAAATTAAAGGCTGCAAACTCGATAAACAATCAAACATAAGCATAGAGCCCAACAAATGATTTAGCCAGAATCAATAGCCAAAAATTTGAGTCTATTACTTAATTTCACTTGAAGTGCAACAATAGCCAACTCATTGTCAGCTCTCCAAGTTACTGATAACATATGACTATCCAAAGTGCACCATCAAATGTAAAAAGATAATGACAAAGAAGATTGAAAATCTCACCCCAGTACTGTAGAATTATTGTCTCTCATAATAGTGTCCTGCAGTGCTATAGTTTTGCAAGAACAATGATTTTTGTAAGCCACTAGATCCTTGCAACCACAACAAGCCATAATAGTTAATCTACATATCCCTCTACCAACATTTTCCATGGAGATTACATCACTTTTATAAACTGGAGCCTCTTTAAACTTACATAAGACATGTCCCAACCACCTAAATTGTACTTATCTTCAATCTGTGTCACCTCCACCTTTAGCATATATTCTCATCATAAACATCCATCTTTACATTCTCAAATAGTATCCATCTTATGGACTTTTTACGGCACAAGTCTAAGTATCATAAAGCATGGCATTTCTAATAATTTTAGATGTCGTTATGATGTCATCAACATTTTGATCTCATATTCTCAATGTCATATCTAGCCAATCCTTCAGGTATACACAGGGCTCTAATATGTCTACCTTCAGCCTTGACCTTCCCAGCACCCTAAACAAGCACACTTTGAAAATTTATGTCACTTGTTACTGAACTCTTTTAAGTATTACACTTTATTTATATATTTCTTGGCTTAGCTTTTCAACGAAGAGTGTAGCTTATCGTTCAATTTTACCTCAAATAATGTTGCCACGTATTGCTCTTGTCAGCCATCAATAGTGTACCTTCAGGAGATACTTTGAAAAGCTAAGTTTAACAGAATACTTGACATCATGTCCGAAATGAGGAGCCAAAGGGTGAAGAATCCATTCATGGCTAAAGTAAGAGAAAGGTTGGAGCAAAAGGAACATCTGAGGGAGATGCATTACTCAAATTGCCCTTCTGAGATTCTTTGAAATAGAACAAGCTACACTCACTAGCCAAATGGGCATGTAAGAGAACTTTCGTCGTTATAAAAACCGTGTAAATGTATTGCACCCTTTCAAGCATACAATAATCATTTTTTTGCTTACCAAAATCAAAATACAGAACTAAAAACCTAAAAGCTGTAATGTTGGGTTCATAGTTACATCTCCTATTTAAGGAACATTCTTTAACAATAAATTTGAGCACAAGCAGTTAGACAAAATATAAAATAAAATACAATATGCACAACTTCCAGGACCAACTTAAAAAATGAGGTAGTTATCACTTTATAAACAATGCTGATAACAGCAACAGTAAATGTTAATCCAAGTAAGAAGCATGCAGACTTCCATGAATTTTCAAATACATTAGCAAAAGACGCGCTAACAACATATTTTTCATTTTCATTTATAACAACCATAGTTTCACACACCTTTGAGCTATGTTGTAAACTTTCTAGTAGCTAAATGTAGAAAATCTGAAAGTCCAATAACCAACATAAAATATATGGCACGAGAACTATCAAGAATACCTGTGCTATATGTGGAAGGCAACGTGGACTTGATAAGATCCGTTTCACTCTAGGTGTCGGAGTCACAATCTCTCCAGCATCATCTATATCTGAATGAGCAGCTACCATGTTGTGTAATATGGATAGTGCCACCTCTCCTACCTGACAAAGTATATTTACCTTCTTAGATTCAGCATCACAACAAATATTCCCAATTTGAGTTTATAATTTAAATAGCAGATAAAGCTAAACCTCTTCATTTAGATAACAACTTAATGGAAGGAGCACTTCATTCTAGTTATTTACGAAATTTAACCTAAAGAAGTTATATACAGTCATGCAATGAACTAAACAGTAATTCATTCTACTCAATGAAAACAGGAAAAAAAAAAAAAAAAATCGATTTTTTAAAGTTTTTATACCTTATAGAACTAAACACAGCAAATTTGTGAATTGTGAATAAATACGAACATTCAAGGTTCTCCCAGTTCTTCAGAATTTTGACTTTGTACTTTCTAAGACAAACCTCATTTAGCATTTAGTTATCAATTCCATTATTGTATAGACCAATTTCCACCATAAAATTGGAACCTAATAAAACTAGAATTGTATTTAAAAGAAGATATGGTAAAACAAATCTTATTAGTAGTACACCCTAATCAATACAAGACAAACAATTATTTTAAAAAATGTAAACCAAAAATTCAACCAAAGGAAGAATAAAATTAAAAAACTAATTGGAGATAGAAAGAACATGTTAAAATATATTTTTAAATTCAGTATTATTTTTCACTATTATTTGTGACAAAAAAGGATTGATATAAAATGATTATAATTTAACAGTTTAATGTCTTGAAACGTGAACTTTAGAATAGACAATTTTAATGCGGGATGCCTCCTTGAAGTTTAGGTGGATTAATTTTTATTCATAGACAACCAACTCTATTTATAATAGTACTATCCAACCCATGAAAGGAAATAAAAGACTATTCCCAACTATAGAAGGAAACACTGTATTAATCCCTAGTTAAACTAGAATATAAAAGTAAATAGAAAATACGTTAAAATAGATTTCCTATTTATAATTGGACTTGTATTCCAACTCTCCAGTCTCCCCTTCAAGTTGATATATTGATATCACACTATTTCCTATTTATAACCGAACATCTATTCCAACTCTCCCCCTCAAGTTGGTATATTTATATCACACATACCCAACTTGGATGGTTATGAATAGAATGGCCCACTACTTGAAAATCGCTGTTGGAGTCTAATTGCAATT
This sequence comes from Fraxinus quadrangulata, assembly GCA_903798255.1. NCBI lineage: Eukaryota > Viridiplantae > Streptophyta > Magnoliopsida > Lamiales > Oleaceae > Fraxinus > Fraxinus quadrangulata. The sequence goes on from CAIGRB010077588.1 coordinate 28,415, forward strand.
CCAAGTAGTAAAACCCTCCTCCTTTCTACCAATTTCAATCATCCTCTTGGTTAGATTACCTGCATGAGGGTTACTTGAGATGCATTGAAATTTTAGAGTTAGTAATTTTAGGGCTAAATTTTAAACCCTCATTTAGATGTAGTAGAGGGTCGCCAGAGCGAGATAGAGGGTTTAGCCAAGGTTTTAGCCCCTATTTGTCTCCCAATAAAAAAACTCTTTAATTCTCGTACTCATTTTCAACCACAAATTCATACAATAAAATATTTTGCACCCAAACCAAAACTTTTCCATACTTTTTAACCACACACTCCAAAAAAATCATTATTCAAAACATCATTTTTTTTCTCAATAATGGCCATCAAACAGGGGGCTTAGAGATATTAGTCAAAATTATATTTAGGGTTTAGAATTTTAGAGCTCAATTTGAAACCCAATTTCATAGGCCCTAAATTTTGACAATTAAAGCTCATGAACCAACTAGAAATTGAGGCAGAATGATTTTATGGACAATCAATGTTATTTAAACAGTATATAATCCTTTTAGCCTTTTCCCACAAATTATGTTAAAATTTTTATAAATGAATTCAGGCTCAAATTATAGATCTTGATCAATGGAAAAAATTGATTTCGAGGAGAGTCAAAATAATCCATGATACTTTAGTTTCTTTACTACAATGTCCAATAATATCAGAAAACACTTGTTATCTCCAATCGCAAAATTGATCTCTCAGATAAATTATTAACTCTAAACTAATTGGTCAAGTATCGCAGTTCGTATCTAATGATTTCCTTAAGAATCTTCCAAACTACCTTCTTGTTACATGTATTCAAATTAAATTAAGTGATACAAAAAAAAAAAAAAATCTTACATGTCTTTCTCCCTGCAATTTTGTTGAATTTTGACCTATAATTTGACTTTAAGAATAAATAATTATTTTTCAGCCATGAAAACAAGAGAAAAATGAAAGAATCATAATCATAACACAAACAATTGCAACCAGCTTGTCAAGTTGGTTGTAGAAAGCATGAACCATATGGTATCTAAATAATTGTACTACATATAGCTGTTTAGTCCTATAGTACCATACCTGGACAGTGGTAAGAACAGGAACTCGGACAGCCATTGCCCATCGGAGCTCCCTTATGTCTCTTAGTCTCTTCCAGTCTGCCATCCCAGAAGCCCAACATCTGGTTGTCCAATCTATTTCTTTCTTTGACCAAAATCTTCTAATTGCATCCTTTTCCACTGGCCCAACTTGTACATTATCCTCGTTAATAAACATCCATTCCTTCAAAGGCTCCATGAAAGCAGTAGCAGCGATTAAGTTAGACTGCAGAGGTATAGCAGTTCTTTCCGAAGCTTCATGAACTACTGTTAGTAAATCAACAGCAAGAACACAGCCTCCAACCAAGACACATGCCTCTATATTTGATAGAACCTTCATCAAAACCTGCATGCCAACAAAGATGTATTAGTTTAAATGAAAATGTAATCCTATATTTAGACAGAAAAAACTTACTCCAGCGTGAAAAGACAACTTCTTTCCATGGGCTAATTCTTATTTCAGCAAGTTCATCTAAGCTAGCAGGACTGATTGCTCTAAATCAAAAGTCTGTTTATTCTAATCAATGTGACACCATAGGCAATTCTAGAGACTTGGGACGACAGCCCCAGATTCAACGGGGATAACAGCTGTTAAAAGAGGCATATCATCATGATTTTCCTATTCTAAATTTAAGCAAAAGAACCTCAGATGTCAACGAGGAGAAGCAGCCAGTTCAGACAGCTAAGAAAAAGAAGAAAGTTAAGCCTTCCTCCCACTAATCAAAACTAGATATTAAGCCCCTGTTTGGTTCAGCTAAAATAATTAATCAAAATATAAGTCAAAGACAACAATTAATTTTAACCACACATTTCATGAAACCTACAACTTTTCAACCACGCATTCCATCAACATTTATCAAAATCTAATAGAAGTCTGATTTTTATCCAAACCAAACAGAGGCTAAGCGCTTGTGTGGGAGTGGTATTTTGGATAATGTGGTTAGTAAGTAAAGAAAAGTTCTAGGAATCAAGAAAAATGATTTTTCTTTTTCTAGAAAATGTGTGGAGAAATGTGATTTTTAAAAAATCACATCCATACAAGAACAAAACATAGAAATTAAAAGTTCAAGCAAAACACAACCTCCATCGATGTGATATCAAATTTGGTCGGAGGATTATATTTAATTCATCTCATCCATGATGCCTACAATCTCTAATTTTTACACTTAGTTTTCTTCTTCGATATCTTTTCATTGCGGCGCTAATAAAAACAGCCTCTCAAACTTCAAAAATTTTCAACCATAACAGTTTTCATCTCAATCTCAATTTTCAACCATAAAAATTTTCAGTCACTAGCTTCCATCTCAATCTACATACCTATTCCAACCATAACAGTTCCATGTTACAAGTTCTATTCAGCAACTGTACGAATCTTGTTACATGTACGTCAGGGGTTATATGATGCGACATGGCACTTTACCCTTTGCTAGTTTAAAACACAATCAATTTTTTCGTCCAATCTTTTTCCTCCACATCATATTATGTAACCTCTTATGTACAATTTTGATGTACAAGTAGCAAAATCTAACAAACAATTGCCCCTACTCACTATTAATCCTTAATGCTACTCTCCCAAAATCCATATTTAGTGCTTAGTCCCAAACCATCCAGTATTAGGTTGCTCGGCTCAAAGAAACTTGAATACTCACAGTAAAAGGCAAACTAGTTAAACCATTGCGATTCACAATCCAGACCGACATCCCAGCAAAAGTGCTTTGTCACATATGGTACAAGTCAAGTTGTTTTAACACTAACTGCTACGCACACTAGGAGACTCGATTCACAAAAGTGAGCAAATATAGCAAACAACACTATGCAAATAAAATTATGAAGACGGTGGCATATTTCTTAGTGTAGGTCGCTTAATTCAGTAGAAACCACCATGTGCCCTCTGATGGCTATTAGGATACTACTATTTGAAGAGCAGGCAACACTAGAATCTTTTAGGCAACTGTAATAGTAGTCATATCCCGTGCAACAGAGTAATAGTTTCCTTACATCCCTGTGAGCTATGGTCGGTGTTCCTTTTGATGAATTTGCTTAACCAGATGAGCAGCAAGGACAGAGAAATTGTCGTTTGTAACTGTCTCATTTCTTTATTAAATATTGATCTCCTGATACTCAATTCTTGTGATTCCTTCATATTAATAAAAACCTTCTGTCTTTCAGTTCAAAAAAAATAGACACTGAACCGTAACCCCTAATGACCTATCAAGATCAATACCAGGAGGCTACAAAACAAAGTGCATAGCCATCAACAAAGTGTGACCTCTATTTTATTTATTTATTTATTTATTTTTACTCTTTTTTGTTTCCACTTCTTGATGGAGAAAGAACTACTTAGGATACACCACAAGTGTCCTCAGGTTGGTGCAAAACAAGTCACCCAAGCACAGATTATCTACCTTGGGCTCCCCCAAACGCAAGTCAGCGTGAGTACTCCAGGTACACGTTTCAGTCACCTTTACCTGACAGCTTAAACCATTTTTTTCATAGCTGACCATCCTGTCGTGTCTGTTATATAAAAAACTAACCCCTCGAATACAAACCAATTTCCTCAGATCCATACTCAAGCCAAGTCAAATCCCCTGTTTATAAATCCATTTGCAGGCCAAAAAAGTTTCAAAACAGTCACCAAATTTCTGTTAATGAAATCTTTTAAGTGAGATCCCCTACCCGGGTTATTGTAATCTTAAGATTCAAAACTTCCCTACAGCATTAGCCCCGAACAAGACACTATCAACTGCCTAATAAGATTTTTGGCTCATCTGCAAGAGTGCATCACATGGTTTCTCGATTCCACAAAGCAACTCCACTTTTCTGTCTAAGAATCTAACTATATGGCAACTCCAAGACCATCTTTCAGAAACTAAATGCATAAGCATCTTACCCTCAAATCAGTCTTGAATGAGGTTTTTATAACATGAATTGAATATTAGCCCCTGTTTGAACCACATTATTTTTTTCATTCTCATTCTTCTACTCATTTTCAACCACACATTCTTCAATAAAATAATATTTTTCACCACATCAATAACTTTTCCTTCTTTTTCAACCACATATTCTCCATCAATCTACTATTCCAAAATACATTCTTCCAAAATAATGTGGCTCAAACACACCCTTAATGAAGAAATATTATGTGATATTCTATTTTTGCTACTTCTATGGCTTTTTTTTTTCATTCCGAGTTATATAATTCTTTTAAGTAAAAAGAGAAGGGGCAGCATTAGAGAAAATAATCAGTTGTACCTTCAAAAGAAGAAAAAGACGGTGCCTTAAAGCTCTATCATCAGTCCGGTCCACGAGCACAGTAACATGTGCAGTGCCTTCAAATGGCCCTATTACATTGTAATGTTGCTCGTATACAATTGCCATTGCCCTGGCACAGAGCTCCCTAACAGAGGATCCTCCTCCTCCTCCAAAACCATCTAATCTTCCCATATCACACCAATCATCAGAGGCGCCCATTTCATCAGGAACAGCGCCATCTACAGTCAGCCCAGTGTCTGCATCACACAGGAATCGATGATAAAGTGCTCTAAAGAATGCAACAGGGTCACGCAGTGGAAAGTCCTGTGCCCTCCTGCCGCTGCCACTATCAAGTAGCAGACGCAGATAGTATTGACCCACACAAACTTCTTTAGCCAAGCTAGGATACCTTACAGAAAATTCAGTGTAGTTCCATGATATCTGAGACACACTTTCTTGTCCAGTCAGAGACTCTGTAGATGTAACTCCAGGGACAATATCTTCAGTCCGTTCCTTCTCAAAATCCAGTTTATTAACCTCAGTTTGCAAAGCCTCTCTTAACTCCTGCCTAGTACGTTCATTCCAGATCAAGTCTGCACGGTTGTGATCGAGGCCAAAAGCTCTCCAAAAATCATGCCAATTCAACAGTAATCCTCCGCATCCCACACTTCCATTCTCCATCACTACCTGGGCCGGAGCAGGAAGACCTGCATTCTGGGGATAGGATGAGCTAACATCAGAATCAATTGAACTTGTAACATTTGTTTCGACCGACTGATATGCATTAACGGGAGGATTATCAAGAGAAGCAATGGCTGCTGACTGGTCATTTTGTGGGACCCCTATAGACAACTCAGAAAATTTTTCACCTGCAGGGTTCTGATAACCATCTGACCCTTGGAATGCATAAGTATTTGCCGGTTGACCTTGATTACTAGCTTCGACATTACTAACAGAAGGTGTAACATGTCCTTGAGATGATATTGCTTTTCCAGAACGGTTCCTTTTCCGTTGAAGTAAACGTTTCCGTCTTCTACTCATTAAGGAACCTTCTTCATAAGATGTGTCTTCTGCTGAAATTCCATCAGAATGTGTGTGCAAATATGCAACCAGCCCAGGTGGGAGGACTCTAGATAACAAATCAAGAGCAGGTTGATAAGAATCCGCCCACAGAGCCACAAGTTGTCGGCTAACATCCTGTCGCTCACCAGCAGGAAGGTAAAACGCATGCAAAAGATGCCTCAGTAGTGCACCATCACGTAAAGCAGCATCACGCATTGATTCTGCTGCAACAGCATCTTCTTCAGCTATTGTACGCATGATTACGGCCACAGTTTCACGAATGCTTTCTGCTGGATGTCCAAACAATGCAAACAAGCGACGGCGTAACCCAGCTACAAGGCGCAATAACTCAACAAAAACAGTATATTGGGTTGTTTCACTGTGTGGTTCACATATCATTGCTTCAAGAACTTCAACAACGGACATTGACAATAATGGTGAAGCAGAAATCGGCTTTAATCTGTTGACAAGGATAATTAGATTACTGGGTTCAGTAAATAATACAGATTTCGTATGCATGATTGTTGCATGTTGTTCTCCTTTTGTATCTCTTAATATATTTGAATCCCCAGGGCCACCACCAATAAGTACAGCAACAAGTCCCGCCGTTTCAGCAGCCACTCCCTGGGAGCCGTTTCTAAGCAGACCCATAATTCTTCCAACAGCAGCAGGGAAAGACATCACATGTGAGGCAGCACGTCTTGAAGCCAGCAACCTGCGTAAGCAAGCAACAAAACCCATCACTGTAGCAGCTGCCTTAGGTGAAGGTGGTGGCAAGGGCGGTGATTCTGGAGGAAGATTAGGAGCAGCGGGAAGCAATGTAATCAAGGCCATCAAAGTAACCTCCGGTACGTCAATATTAGGGGGCACTCCACCAAATGGAATACATGCATTAAATTCTCTTATTCTGCGCCATAATTTAGCTCTTGATCCAGGAATGGAACCTCCTTCAGCCACAGCATCTTTGGCAGCTGCTGCCAAGTGTTTCAAATGCATGGTTGCACTTTCCATATCGGCAACAGCACTTTGTGGCTGTTGTGGAGATTGTAAATGTACTCTGCCACAAGGAGGATCAATCCAATGACCAGGCATAGTTAGCCTTGGTAATACAGGCACTGGACATTGACCCTGCATAAGCCAAACCATAACCAGATTTAAACAGATTTCAAGACACACTTAGCTCCCTATAAGCAATCAATTTGTTTCAATGATAAATAAAAAGCCAGATATATTTATGAAATACGAGCAGTCATTCCAACAAAATTTGCAAATGGAAAATAAATTAACCAAGAAAGAACACGTCTACCTACTTCAGTTTGCAAAACATCCCGAACTGCTACAAGTAAACTATCGCGAGACGTGCTAGCATAAACCTGAAATCATAGCATATTTTAGAAACTAACACCTTAGAATACAATTTAACTTCACCAATAAGCCAAGAACACTTACGTGGATGGGACATCCATCATTAAATTCAATGGCAAACATCTGAGGCTCCTCAGCAAACCGAACAAGAGCATTAATGGCAGATAGAGGACGAACAATAACAGCCTACAAGCATTCAACAAGAATATTTGGTACCTAATGATTATCAACCACCAACCAATTGCATCACAAACATATATCCAAAGCACAAGATCAATGAAGCCAAAACTTCCTTAAAATAATTTCTCAGCGGTATTCGAGACCACAGATTTAAGCCAGAAGCAAAGTTTATGGGAATATATTTCAGTTTTAAGCAAGGCCACCGCATACTTCCCTGTTCTTGGACTGTTATCTAAATAAAAATGGTATGGCGATCATGGATATTGAAGTTGCATTTCATCTCCTAACTTTATCTTCATTCAACTCATAACATGTTCTCAGTGTACATATCCATAAACAATTTGAATACAGGTTCAGATATTTGGTCATTAACCTTTCGGTAATGAGGCCAGTATACTGAGGGCTAACTAAATCAATTTGTAAGGGGCAAGAGGTGCAAACCCTATCCAAAGGAAGGGTCACTACGAAGTAACGATATCACCGTGAACAACAGCTAACACGTGATAATGGAAGCTGGTCAACCTTGTCAGCAACAAATTGTGAAGTATGATAACATAGTATTTATCATACATGATAAATGATTGTAAAGAGGAGATCTATCTTAGGATCAAAGACACGCATGAATTCATTAACTTCTTTAGGTAGGAAAGATTCAATTAACTTAAAACACATGCTCATAAGCTTCACATGCAGATTGACTTATCATATTTTTCTTGTGGCACGCATTAATTTTCACAAATATTCTGCATCATGCAAACTCTTACTAATTTTTTGATGAAAACATTAAGCCCGTGTTTGGTTTAGCTAAAAAATCATATCTTTAATAGATTATGGTAAAAGTTGATAAAATGAGTAGTTGAAAAGTTGATAAAATTTGTGGATCTCATGAAATAAGCGGTTGAAAGTGCTTTTGGGGAAAAATGAATTTCGAAAAATGGGGGCAAAACAGGGACTAAGTGTAAATTAGGGGCATCCCTGTACACCCAAAACATATTGAACATCACCAGCTTACTTCATAGTTTTCTGGGCGCCTTTCAATAAGTGAGATCTTGGTAAGAATGAGTTGACGAGATATGGCATCACCACCTTCCCCAAGTCCACCTTTTGGACCAAGTGCCAAACTCAATCCGGCAGAATGTTGTGTTCCACGAGCATAAGTTCGCAATCTTGTCACTGACCAAACCCCAAGAGGAGTTTCTTCTGCCCCAACAGCCTCCTTAGCTGCATGTATCGCATACAAGGGATAAACTTACAAAAATTTAAAAGGAAAAAACTAATATAAAATATTAACAATAGTTACCTCTTAGCCTCAAATAATCTGTGATGGAGAGTGATTGAGAGCTGTCAACAGCTAATGACAACCCAACCATAGACTTTGCTGTTTTAGTCTGGACAATTGTTTAAGCAATATTAGTTTTAGTCCAGAAAAAATATCCACAACTTAAGAACCATCCAACAGGGTCAATAAAAACTCTAGGGTATGGGCATTTTAAGGGGCAGGGCAGGTCATATACTGCAAGTCTCAGAGATAAAAGAATATGTGGACTCTCTTTAATTAGAATATCAGGAAGTAAGCAATGAGGAAGCATTCCATACTAAATTTGATATAATGACAGCATTTGAAGTCCCTGAAGCAGCCTGGAAAGCTTTGGATTTCCTTCCATATAAAGGACAAAGAATAAATCCTCCATTATCTACATTTTTCTTCCCATAAGCATCAGAGAGAAGAATTATCGCAGGAGAATCCATATCTCTGAAGTCCAAGCACCAACGAAGGTCACCAGATTTCAATTCTAGAACTTCAACTCCGACATGTGTAATTTTCATCTTCTGCTCAAGATGAATTCAACACACTAGTCAAGAAAAATGATAAAGCGACTCGGATAAGCAATGCAAAACATAGATTACAAATGAATCAAATAACAGATGCACGCAATTATTCAAATGGCTCAATCAAGTACCAGGGCATTTTACCTTTGTAAGGTGATTCAATAAACATCAAGACAAACCAATAAAATAATTCAAAAAATCGTGCCCATAGTAAAACATAAATAATCTTGGTAAAAGTTCACAAATTTAAACGTCTAAGTTGCACACAAATATAACATAGATCAATGAAGTAATGAATAACAAGTTCTCAAATTAGATGCACAACAAAATTATAATCTACTACTAAAAGTAGAAATAGCATACAAGTCTCCCAATTTATCATTGCTAATAGGATCATTAAAACAATAATCAGCATATATCTCCATAATCCTCTTCGTACATAAGTGTCTAGTCATTACTTATCACCATTTTGTAAGTGTTTTGCTATTAAATAAATACACTAAAAAGTTGAAGCCAATAATAAATGACAAGAAAGGCAAGACGGATTGCGCACCTCCCTAGCCTTGAAGTGTAAGCCTTAATGAATCGAATAATAAACTTTACAAATGGCACTTGAAGCATAAGTTTCAAGGTGTTTAATGAAGTCTCATGTGAGGCACACCTCAAGGCATAAGCCTGTAATAGCTTTTGAAAACAATGGGTGTAGATACCATTAAATATTACATTGCTACAATACGTTGGGCATTAAGAAAAGCAAGTTGGCAAGACATCAGAATAAGAAATTTAAAGCAATGAAAAATATAAAATATTTTTTAAAAAAAGAGTTGGAAGTTCATATGGTAGCCATAATCATGTCATCTTCTTCAATTTCATCACAGTTTTTTCCTTGGAAATTTTAGCATGTGTTTGGCACCCATTTTGGGTGTATTATAAATTTTGGAATAGTGATTGATGGGAGAATGTGTGGTTATAATTAAGAAAGAGAAAATTTTAAAAAAAAATAATGGGTGCCAAACGCAAGCTTAGATTTCTATTTTCAATCTAGGTTGCTAACATAATAAAGTAATGGGTAGCATACCTAGGTTAACAATATTCATATCACCATGAAAAATTAGCAAACGGTGTCTTTGAGATAAATAGCAATCCATCTTGAGGTAGAAACGTGTTTTGTGTCTAGTTCTAACCCCTTGAGAGAATGTTTCACAAAACCTTCATTTACAAGAGATAAGAGCACACACGGGAGAACACTTACAGAGAACTAGAGAAGCAGCATAGGTGTAATAATATGAAACAACAGAAAACACAGAAATAAGAGTAAATTGTTAAAAATTCCCAGACATGAAAAAATAACTCGAGCAGGATGAGCACCACGTATTCTCCACCTCATTATCATTAAATTATAATAAAGTACAAAAAAAAAAAGCACGAGGACTCGATTTGATTTTAATATTATCTTTATTTAGTTATGATATCGTAGGATTGATCAAGTTAAGTGTGAGTCCATGATTCACAATTCAAATATCATTTCAGTAGTACTCTAGCCAAAAATTGCTTCTAAGCCCATGGAGGATTGGGAAGCAGATAATATCTTTAGCCTTCTATTCCCAAACCCACTTCCTCACCTAAAAGAAAAAAATAATAATAAATAAAGAAGGAAATCAAGTTGAAAAGAAAATAGCAGCAACTAAAAACCATTGCCACATAAAGTCTTTATTGAGCACCCTACCAAAGGGAACCAACTACACGCCCTATTTTCCATCCCTTCAAATATCCCAGTTCACTCGTGCCTTTTGTAAAAAATATCCTTTAGGCTGCTAATACATCTCCAATCATGCCTCTATTTACATACACAAGATACATACAGCCACAAGAATAAAATGTTAAGAAATGATATGGAGAATCTGTTGTCATGGTTATGGATGTTAATCTGATTGATGCATACTCGTGGGACTGCTTACCCCATGATTGTACTACCTTTTCGCAAGAGTTCAAAAATCATCTACGTGCTTTTAACCTGATTTAATTGCTTCTTAACAATTTCCTACCTCTTTCTAGTTTTCATGCCATGCCAAAGATATTATAAAGGATGTTGAAGGAAAAGAAAGTTGAGGTAGTATATCAAACAAAGTGATCCAGAAAAGATAATTAGCAAAAAGTAACATTGAGGTTGCCCACCAGATGACTGTAAGTGGGTACAGAAGAAACCCAACAAGAAGCAATTTATCAAGTTACAAGTAAATGTGGGCTTCTTCATGTAAGAAGCCTTACCAATGAAAGCAAGCATCTGCCAAAAACAATTAACTGAAGGTCAAAGTATTTACAGTAGGGCAAAATGCAAGTTGATGATACTAATAGAAAGGGAAAAAATTTGGTCTGTGGATATCTTTATAATGATATATTTTTCAGACTAAAAATTGCTCAGCTTTCACTTTCACAGGCAGGTCGTAGCAGCATAAGAAGTTCAAAAGTTCCCCTTAAACTCCAGCTTAACATACAATTCTCTCGAATCTCTTAAAATACAATTATGCCTGTAAGACAGTTAAGTGAAGCACAGGAAATGAGAATGGACAAATAAGTAAGGGAATATGCCAACGGCACATTTATATTTTGGAAAAAAAAAAAATCATTGATACATTGGTCTTTTTACAATATTTTTACTAAACACTCCTGTTATGAAGATAATATACGGAGGCATGAGGAGTATTAGCCGAATCAGATTATCTATTTAAGAAAAAAATCACAACCAAACATAAGATAAGGAGTAGTGGCACAGGAAGACAATTACTTTAACGAAAGAGGGATGAGTCATAGTGAAAAGGTAGCAGATATAACACAGAGGTGACATTGAATTGTAGAACATGGCTTAATACTTGATTGCTCTCAGATGACTGGATGGAGGGTCAATAATTAGCAAGAGGTGGCAGATTATACAACAACGCGATGTAGAAGTCAACAGAAGAAGGCAGTTACATACTGAATTGCCAGTAGATAAATGCAGACCACAAAGCATGGAAATAAAGAAAATACAATTCAACATACTTCTCAACCATGAAACTGAATGTTCAATTTTCTCAAACTCAGAGAAATTCATACCACTTCTATGGGAAAAATCTCAACTCATTCCATTATTTTCTTTTGCTGGCATTTATGATCAACCTAAAAAGGATTGTAAAGTATCTTTCATGACAAACAGCATAGCTCATCAAATTCATCTCCAGTGCATTATAATATCTGTCCTGGCAGAACCTTATTTGTTTCATATTCAAAAATTGAGGAGAATTAGAATTGTCCAAGGGTGGGGAAAAAAAGCCCAGGATAAAGTGACATTAGGTTAGAGAATCTTGCAAAATGAATGACTAGAACTTTTCCCAAAATAAATGTCAATATTTCACAACCTTCTCAGCCATTCATCTATGATCAACATATTCTATTCAAACACAAAATATAAGTCAAAGCATTAAGATAACAAGATCCTCGGTAATACCCGCGAAACTATTGCCCATCCCTCTCCATTCGCAACTTTCGACACCATCACAACTCTCTTCCAGCGCCGCTCCCCATACTGTGCTATCATTATGCCGGACGGCTTGGTGGCTCGTCCTACGCCGGGACGGCGGCTCACGACGACGCCGCGTATGGAGGCAGCCGTCCCGTTGAAGCTGTAGAAACGGAGAAGAAGGACTCGACCCTTGGCAGCCCGAACTTGAAGCAACTCCAACCGGTCAACCCACAGCCACACGCGCCGGTCCGGGGGCCTGTGCAGACGATTCCGAGCCCAGCCGGTCAGGCATCCGGCGCTGCTGTTCTGCCGGCGCGTGCGGCTGCGCGTGGGACGGCGCGTGTGGGCCACGCGCCGCCGGAGGTGACTGTCCGTACCAGTCTGCTGATCCGAGGCCATTTAGACCATTGACATCGTCTCTATATGCTCAAAATAGTGGGAAACAGACCTACACTGGGGATTTCAAAGTATTTTCCCGATTTCGTGTTGAGGCAAAGGAATTCGTTGTGTCTATCACGGAATCGGGTTTTATTAAATTATCAGAATGGGGCTCGAAGATTACGGGGGCAATCTGCATGGGTCGATATGGAGCTGTCTGGTTGGTGAATTTGATGGATAAGTTGAGGATGGCCGTTGCGTTGGAGGATTTCGTCGTGAAGTTTAATGAGTTACCACGAGCCTACTTGGCACAACGTTGCGCGAACAAGCACGGTAGGTTTCTTTTGCATTTAGCTCAGTACGGGGAGAGGCGTCGAAAAGGAGTTGTGATGGTGCCGGAAGGTGCGAATGGAGAAGGATGGGCGTTGCTGTCACGTGTGTTTCAAGCAGTTGTTAATTCATTTGTTTCCCGTGATAAGGCTAAACATCGTATAGTTGAGGATAGGAGGCGAATAGGGATGACTTATGCCGATGTGTCGGCTAACGTTGGGACATCAAAAAGTGCAGCTCA
>CAIGRB010077591.1:10868-22935 GCA_903798255.1 Fraxinus quadrangulata
TAATGAAAATCAAGAAGTATATCAAGATATGTATTATACTAAATTATCAGATTCATGGGGATTATATTTTAAGATAGAATTTAAAAAATATATTAAAGATAATATAGGAATACTTAAAATACTAGGATCAAGAATAAAGTTTCTATTTGAAAGACTTGCATATATATGTCAATAAAGACAATTATTGAAAAAATCAGGAAAATTAACTAGAATAAGTTGTGAAGATATGGAAAAACCTACAGAATGCGGATGTAATCATGAAAGAAGTTGCAAAAAAAACATAAAAATAGAAAGTTCAAAAAATTTAGAAATTTTAAGAAAAAAATACATAAAACCTAGGAGAATATAATATAAAAGAAAACATAACACAAATAAACAACAAAGAAATAAATCTTATAAAAAAGATAAAAACCAATGTAAATGTTGGAATTGTGGAGAAATATGACATATAAGCCCTGATTGTAAAAAGAAACATGTAAAAATATTACAAAAAGAATACTTAGAAATAGAAGATGAATTAAGTGAAATATATGATATTGAACAATATTATTATCAAGAAGTATATATAAGTGAAACAGATTCAGAAGATAATGGAATATAATCTGAATAAAGAAATAGAAATGGATAAAACAAATATACAAGAATATGAAGGAATAGAAGGTTACAGATTAAAAGTAACTTTTGATAACAATAAATTCAAGAAAATACAAAAACTATTCTTAGATTTGAAAGTAGGAAAATGAGAAATTTTAGATAGAATATGGAAAAGAGAAAAAATAACAATAAATGAATACCATAAAATCGAAAAAACTATAGATGTTATAACCACACAAGGAATACATAAATTAAATCTTTTTAAAAAAAATACAGTTGAAGAATTATTAACAAAAATTAATAAAAAATAAAGTGGAAAAATTCAATATGTTTATTTAACAGGAATACAAATAATGTTTAAATCCTTATTTAGAGAAAGGATAGATTCACCTTTAACCGTAAGTTTACATGATAGAAGAATAATAAATTTAAAAGATAATCATTTAGGAACCATAGAAGGAAATTTAGATTACCAAAAATTAATATTTACTTGCTATCCAAAATATTGTGTTTCACTAAAAGATAAAAACTTCAATGAAGTATTATGTTTACATTTTAAGTTGCATATAAATGATTTAATGGAACTAGGAGATCAAATTATGACTATAGAATATAGATCCTTATATACTTTTACCAATTCTAATTACGAAAATATATATTCTAAAAAATCATATGTAGAAATCCATACGAAATACAAAGATATAAGTAAAATTGTGGAACCACATAAACATATAAATTTAGTATCAGAAAATTATGAACTAAATATAATAAGAAATAAACCTGAGATAATAGAGTTTAGATAGGAAAAATATCCCAATAATATGATAACATTTAAAGATGAAAAGTTAATTAGAAAATCTACAAGTCTCAGGATACATGATAAAAAATATTTAGAAGAAACTAGTGTTATAAAAGAAATAAAACCTCTTAGAAATACTGAAAATATGAAATAGAAGGAGAATATTTCAATAGAAGAGAACATATAAAATGATCAAATATATTAATAGATATGGGAGCTAGTAGATGTCATATGGTTTCAATAAGGAATAAAGGGTTAATAATTTATAAAATTGAACAATATACTTATGTCAATTTTGAGGGAAAAATACATACAACAGAAATAGAGGTTAAAGTGTCAATAAAGATAGGAGGAATTGACCTTTTAGTACCATCTTATCTTAGATGATAGTATGGATGTAAACCTTCACATATTATTATGAATGAGTTTTCTTAATGGATTAGAAAATTATAGTATACAAAGAGAATGATTGTATATAACTTATAGTGATAAAACTATATTATGTAAAAAGAGTTAGACGAATAGTCTAATAAGCTTTCCCTTAGTTGTATATATACAAGTTACCATTGTAGATACAAATATAACAACATATGCTTTAATAGATACATGAAGTGATATAACAACATTTAAGAATTTCTTGATAAAATCATGGGATAATGATAGTAAGATAAAAATAATAGGAGTAATAGGTGAAAGCACTTAAATAATAAATAATGCTAATAAAATTAGTATAATACTTGAAAGTAAGCAGATAATAATAAATAAAATATATAATTATAATAAGTTATAATGTGATATATTATTAGGAACTAACTTTATACAACAATTTCAATATTATAAACAAAATAATTATATGATAATGTTACAAATACCATATGCACATTTATTAAAAATTCTCAAAGAATTTAAACCTTATAGAGTTCAGTCAACTCAAGGCGGTGATAAATGGGAGAAAAAATCGATTATACATAATGAAGTAAAAAATAAATGGATATCATACAAAAAAAAGTTTTAAAAACAAAGACAAAGATAAGTATAGAAAAAATCATGGAATAATTAGAAAAAGTTTATGCAGAAAATCCATTATAATTTTGGAAATTATATAATCCTAAAGCCAAAATAGAATTAACAAAAAATGTTATTATAAGAGTAAGACCAATGATGTATACTATACAAGATACACAAGAATTTAAAATTCAAATAAAAGAATTATTAGAACAAAAATTGATTAGACCAAGTAATGGACCATATAGTAGTCTAACCTTTATGATAATGAAACATCCTGGGCAAGTTAGAGGAAATGTCAGAATGGTAATAAATTATAAAGAATTAAATAAATATACTAAATTTGATGAATACTTTCTACCAAATAAAGAAGTTCTAATAAACCTAGTAAAATGAAAACAATATAATTCAAAATTTAACTGTAAATCAGGATTTTGGCAAGTCAAGATCGAAGAAAATAGTATACAATATACAACATTTAGTATATTTCAAGATAAATATGAATGGTTAGTTATGTCATTTGGTTTAAAAATGCTCCACAAATATATCAAAGAAAGATAGATAATATATTTAGAATGAATTTTTAATTGTATATATAGATGATATACTAAAATGCTCTAATAATAAACAAGAACATAGAAACAATTTGATACAATTTATAAATGAATGTAAAAAAGAAGGAATTGTTCTTTCTAAAAATTAATCAATAATTGAGAAACAGGAAATTATTTTCCTTGAAATATTAATAGATAGTAAAGGAATTAAATTACAATTTCATATATCTAAAAATATAGAATTTTTTTTCAAATAAATTAGAATTTAAGGAACAAATACAAAAATTTCTAGGTTGTCTAAACTATGCAGAAAGATTTATTGAAAATCTTTCAAAGAAAAGGCATAAGATACAAATTCTACTTAAAAAATAAATACCAAATGATGGAGTAAAGAACATATAGAAATAGTTAAATTATTAAAAGAAGAATGTAAAAATTTACCAAAATTAAGATTATCATATGAAAATGATAATTTAATTGTTAATACTGACACCTCAGATAAATACTGGACAGTAATATTAAAAACGGATTTAAATGAAATTTGTAGATATTCAAGTGGAACTTTTAATCAAGTAGAAACAAATTATACTACTCATGAAAAAGAATTATTAGCGATTATTAGAGGTATAAAAAAGTTCTCATTATTTTTATTATTTAAAAAATTTATTGTTGAGACTGATAATGCTCATGTTGCAAGATTAATCAAGAATAAATTACCATCAGAACCACAGTATAGAAGACTACACAGATGGCAATCATATTTGTCCTTCTATAATTATGATATTATCCATATTAAAGGTATAAATAACTATTTTGCAGATTTCTTGCACAGAAACATTGAATTTGGAGATGGATAATCTCAAAAAGATGCTATTGGATATAAAATCTGCGGCAGCATATGCCAAAGATGAAGCTCATGATATAAGAATAGGAATGGAGATATTAGCCAAAACCTTAAGTTATAATGTTAAATTATTACTTGAGATCAGTGAATTTCATACCAAAGTTACAAATGAGATGAAAGACAAAATTGAGACTCTTGAAGCACAATTATTGTCTATGGATACAAATAGGGATATTTGATACTTTAGCACAATCTCTTGATACCAAATTGATACAAACAGGAGATATAAACAGATTGATGAAGGAAGCAGTGGTGGACTCAGAGGAGACACCATTATCAAAAGTCCAAAAAAGATAACAATCAATGAAGATTATACAAGATCTATCAAGATAAGGATGGATGAACTGGAATATACTACCCATTTAACACCAAAAGAAAAAGAATATAAACAATTTACAAAGATTGTTTATGAACTCAAATTTGCATATCCATATATATTTCCAGGAGATCATATCTATCCAAGGTTAATCATTGTCAAAGGAGCAGATCCATTAATAGTCAAGATGGCAACAGACTTTGAATATATCGATTTGATTTATCCCCCGATACAACATTAAAAGAGATTGAGAAATTTGATGATATCTTAAAAAGTCAAGTTTCCCAATTTGCACAAAATAGACCGATATACATGAAATTCTATTCTTTAAGTCCAAAAGTTGAAGATAGAATTTATTATCAGGCAGAACATATAATAACAATTGGACATGTTGGACGAAATTTCGAAATGGATGTAAGAGAAGGAGATAAGCCAATACCAACTTTCTCCAGGGTATAAATAAAAAGCAGAAGAGTGTTTGGATATAAAGTTCTATACAATATTACAGAAAAATTATATGAAAAGAAATTCCAATGTATATGCCAATACAATAGATGGACACTTTTAACAAATGATGAAAAACAAAAGCAGACATTTTAAAAGAATATATTAATAAATTTGATACCTATCAGATAAATGGAATCATCTCAACCGTTAAAAGAGCATGTAAAGCAAGTGATTGTCCCACATGCAGAGAGAATAAAAGATAGACACGAGGATGGACCTACCACTACAAAAAGAATCTTGTCAACTTCATATGAAGACAATGTAATAAAGGCAAGTGCGCCTCTAATGAAATAATGGGTGCCACTATGTAAATTATTAATGAATGTAACGTAAGCAATGATGTAAGAGACAATATAATTGAGTCTCATGTAATAGTATAAATAGGGGCATTCGGGCCACATAGGAGGCAGAATCTCTTGAGCACTCAAAGCTGTGAGATAGTGAAAAGCTTTTTATCCTTGATAAAAAAAAAACTTTCGTATATCAATTATTTGATTTGAATAGATCATTTACATTACAATCATTTAAAAAGATAGAAATAGAATTCTAAATATTTATTCCCATAGATTCTTGGAAGATTTGAAATAAGATTTCTTTCTTATTTTAGCATCAAATAGAGTTTTTCTTTAACCAAAGTTTAGGAAATTGTTCTTAAAAGTGATACAGTGAATAGCAAGTAGCTGAAATAGCAATAATCCCTTAGAGGCAGAAGGCCATTGAATGGAGTGAATTGCAGATTCAGAGCTCATAAGGTCACTCAATTCTGAGGATAAGGAACTAGATCAAAACTAAGGTAAAATTACCAGTTTTTGTTAAAATTAGAACGAATTTTTCTAAAATATTAAAAGAATCGCAAGGATCAATATGATAATGTTTTGTTTTGAAGAATTATATTTATGATTATTTGCTTTAATATTATATTTTGTTATCATGTTACAATGTTCACATTGATAATTTAATATGACGAGATATACAGTTGAAGGTATAGATAAAATTTTAGAAGACATGTTAATAAAAATAAATGATATTGAATTCCTAATAAGATATGGATAAATCATCTGAAGAATCTGATAAGTTTTGGAAAGAACGTGATAATTATATTACAAGATGTTCTAATTTATTAGATCATAGGATGAATTTATATATTTTAATCCGAAATAGGAGAAATAGAAGTTAGAACTAAATCTTAAAACAAGCCTAAAATGTAGGGATATAAGATGCAATACATAACAACTCATTTCATTTAAGGGTAATATAGACTTTTCATAGAAATGTGAAATATTATGTTTCACCAAGGCTAATTATAAAAATCTCCCGAATGGATGTCGGTGAGTGGATGCCAACGATTGTAAAAGAGGATGGCGGCGAGCGGGTGCACCAAGGGTGGGTGTGGCATGGGGACGGTTGTTTGGTTGGGGGGATATGGGTAGATTAATTTAATTTGATATTATTATTATTTAAAATTAAAATATTTGATTTTTACATTTTTAAGTTTAATGTCTGAAAATTGATTTGAATCATATTTAATACCTGATTAATGTTTTTTTCCCTTGTGCGAATAGTTTGACATCGTCGCCCCCATTTACTCTTTCTTTTATTGGGTAACCAAAAGAACGTCCAATTTGTACGGTCTCTCTTATCCCAGGTCATCCCACTATTAAATCTAAGCCCTTCCCCTTTCCCCTTTCCCCGCACACCGCACCCCCACTTCCTATAAATTCATGATTCCTTCTCTATCCCTCATCTTTATTTCGTATAACACCCAGAATACGAACACTAAAACCAATACTTTCTACTTTTCTCTTTGAATTGCTCATGAAACCGTGTGTAAGATTTATGCATATACATCGAATGACTAAAGTTCTTGCGATTTTTACCTTATAGTTATTTGCTGAAGGGTGATAGATTAGAGAGAAGATGAGGATTTTTAGGACCATTAATTCTTCAGAGTTCCCAAATCTGTCTGGATTCTTGGTTGTGGAAGCTTATCCCAAAAGGTATTCTTCCAAAATCCCCTCTAATTTGGTGCTGTTCCTGGGCCTTGGATTCATAGATTGGTAGAACTCATCCAACTCGTATATATCTCGATATATATTTAGAACTACTCAGATTCTGTTACAGAAAGATACAGCTTTTATGTGTCTATCAATTAGGAATTTATGTTAAAAAGGCTGGATTTTATAGTTTGATTTACTGTATCCCTCCTGTCTTTCGAGGAACGAAGAGATTCTTGGGTTATGTTTAGATGTAGTCTTCGTCTAGCTGTCTCTTGTTCTTCTTAATATAGTTTATTGTCCTTCTTTCTTGTTCTTGGTTCGGGAAGTAATCGGGTCTATACATTTGTTTTCCCTTTGACCTAGGATTTTTAGATTTTAATTTAGTTGTTGGGAAAATTAAGGTTAGGATAAATAAATTTAGGGGTTTGGTGGAGGTTAGGGTTGTAGCTTGGATTGACATGATGGAGGTGTTTATGAAGATTAGTTGTTTGTCAAAATAATTTGAGGAGGAACAAAATTCCAAGACCCTGGAATAGTTTGTCAGATGGAAGATACTCTTGTCACAGCTTTGTAAATGGAGAATCGTCAACCTTCAACCCTCTTGTCCATGTATTTAAGTGGCTCAGCATGTGAAGAATTAGATCTCGAGATGAATTGCCAAGTTGTTTTAACTCGTCCGCCAGATATCAATTTACCCCCTTTAACCGAGCAAACACTCCCTCCACAATCTTGGAATGCTGAAAAGTGTGATATTCTTGATGTTGGACTAAGTTCTCAAATTTATGAGAGTGAGGGTTTTCTGAGTTTGCCCAAGGTTGGGAAGAAATGTGGTAAAAGAATCGATAATGTCTGGGGTGCGTGGTTCTTCTTCAACTTTTACTTTAAGCCAGTCCTGAATGAGAAATCAAAGGCGAAGATCATACTTGACAGTAACGGAGTTTCTGGGTTTGATAAATCTGATCTTGAGCTCGAAGTTTTTATGGTTCAACATGATATGGAAAATATCTACATGTGGGTTTTCAAGGAAAAACCCAAGAATGCTCTGGGTAAGATGCAGCTGCAGAGTTATATGAATGGGTTTTCTCGTCAAGGGGATCGACCCTTTCCATTTAGTGTGGATAAAGGTTTTGTTCGATCCCATAGGATGCAACGTAAGCATTACAAGGGACTGTCTAACCCTCAATGTGTTCATGGCATTGAGGTTGTTCCTTCACCTGATCTCACAGGTCTTACTGAAGATGACCGCAGAAGATGGGCAGAACTCACAGGTAGGGACCCAAAGTTCACCATCCCACCTGAAGCAAGCAACTACGGATCATGGAGAAATCTGCCAGCAACTGAGTTCGAACTTGAGAGGCCAGCTCCTCCAATAAAGAGTAATCCACATTGCCGCTCAAAGAAGTTGTTCAACAGATCTGGACTAAGCCTATCGACTCGGCCAGCCAACCATAACAATGGTGATCTGATTGATCTATCACCTGTTGGCAGCAAGAGAAAGAAAGATTTCGTCTCACTTGGAAACGAAGATGATTGTTATTTCGCAGCAAGTGCACCTTCAGATCGAATCTCTGATATGGAAATTCATTCTAACAAACCACGCTGGCTGAAGGAATTTAGTGGGGTTCTCGGGAATGTTTATGGACCTGTAACTGCTGCCAAAACAATCTATGAAGATAAAGAAGGTTTTCTGATTGTAATCAGCTTGCCATTTGTAGATCTTCAGAGAGTTAATGTTTCATGGAGGAACACGCTCACTCATGGAATTATCAAGGTGTCCTGTACAAGTTTGTCCGGCACACAATTTATCAAGAGACAGAACAGGATTTTCAAGCTTACAGATCCATCACCAGAGCACTGCCCGCGTGGAGAATTTGTTAGAGAAATCCCACTTTCTACCCGAATTCCAGAAGATGCTAATATAGAAGCATACTTTGACGGGCCACAAACAATACTTGAGATATTGGTGCCAAAACTCCGCGAGGGACCAGAAGAACATGAAGTTCGTGTTTGCCCTCGTCCCAACCACGGGAACAACAATCTTATGTTGACCTAGGACTTGTTTGGTGAAATGCAAGGTTTATTGGGGTTATGGATGATGTTTCATTGTTCAATGTTGTAATCCATGAAACACAATATGCACCAGATATTTGTTCTGTTTTTGAGCGCTAATAAATGTGTAAAGGAAACAATAATATTAATAAACATGTATTAGCAATCTTTAGTATTTAATATTCATAACATTATAGCAAATAAACCATGATTAAAACTTGAAAGTTATGTGATAGCACATAAAAATGCACTTTTGCAACTTTTTTTTCTTTAGTTAAAAAGGCTAGAACATGCAACATGGTAAAGGTGCACTCTTATTAGGATTAACACCTTCTTAAGAATGGGGGATTATTATATATTAATTGATAAGAGAGTATAAATAATTTTGTAGTGATTATTATACAATGGGGATTAATAAGCACAAATACACTCATTACCTGCTAGATAGAAAAATAAGTACAGTACCTTATATTTTAAATTGCATTTTGTAACCTTTGTAATTATGTATTTTCCTAAATAAGTAATGTTATAACTTATTTGGCACCAATCTAGCTTGATAAATGTTCGTTCTTTATCTTCCTGTCATGCCCATAGAAGGATAATTGATTGTGCGTCATATGACTTTTATCCTGGAGTTGTGTAGTGTCGAAAGTACCTATACGAAAAGGGAGGCAACACAACTTTAGGACATCGTCTTTGGCTTGACTCCCTAAAGCTTGCTTTTCAAACTCTCTGTTTATATTTTATGTTCATGTTATTGTTGTGTTCTTATGTTTATGATTGTATGTTGAATTGTATTTTTATGTTATTTAAAATTGTTATGTTATTTGATGACTTATCTACACAATTGTTGGAAAAAATGGATGATTTGTGTGTAGATTATCAATTATCATTAGTCAATAAACAACAATATGAAAAGTATAAGTTAATAACTAAAATATTAATATAAACATAAGAAATCATTATAGAAAATTTGCTAGTTAGTGTTGGAGAAAAATGGGTAATTTGTGTGAAGATTATTATCAATTAACATTAGTCAATAAACAACAATATGAAAAACGTAAGTTAATAACTAAAATATTAATATAAACATAAGAACATAAGTAGAAAAAGTTAAAAAGCAAGCTTTAGGGAGTTACGTCAAGAATGTTGTCATAAAGTCTTGTTACATCCCCTTCATGCGAGTGCTTTCGACACATGGTTTCAAGATAAAATTTATTTTGCTCACAGCTGATTCTCTATCTATGAGCACGATCACAGGGAAATAAAGAACGAATCTTTATCAAATTGCCAAAAGTACGACAACATAAATGTATAGGGAAAACTTTCAAGTGATTTTTAAGATATATTAAACAATGAAATCTAATCACCTTTTATAGCTAAAATTTCAATCCCCACATTTATACCATTAAAATATAAGTTGTAATATGTATTATAATGTTTAAATTTTATGTTAAAACTCAAAATTAAAAAGGTTTTAGGTTTGAAAGGTTGAAACTTTACAACAGTAGTGGGGATCCACCTAGACTTGTCCAATAAATAATTCATTGGATAAGTTTAGATGAATCCCACTACAACCTAGACTCTATTTAGATTGATGCTAAGTACCAACGATATTAGATAATATTACTATAAAAAATACATGACTTGAGCCACATTACTTATTAAATAATAGTTGTGATGGCTAAGAGACTAATACACGTCTCATGTTGGCCAAGAGACAATTGTATTGGTGTGTATTTTGAAGTTTTTTTTTTTTTTTTTTAAAGTTTGAAGTACTTGGAGTGCAAATATGCTTTTCATCAGAGTTCATTCGGCACAGTTGCTGTGAGTATAACTTTCTAAAAATATTATCTACATGGATTGTTCTATGACTACAATATTTTTATAGAAATTTTGACAGAATTTTCTCTGTAAATTAGACAAAATCAATCTGAAATCAACAAAAACCTCATATAGACATCTATACCAAATAATTTGAGAACCACCAGTTCAACCAATACCACCGCAACTAAAACAAAATTAAACTAAACTCGACTGTGTACTTTTATTACAAAACATCATTCTATATGCATGCATTACATCAATTGTAACAACTCATCGACGAAGTGCACATCAAACAAAATATTAGATCAAGTATTAAATAAACACGAGTCACCAACTATACATTACATACTATGATATGGTTAAGATCATGCAACTAAATGATGGGTAACCAGGCTCTTGACTTTAGCAGGCTTTACAGGTATCTCAAATTCAATGGCCTTCTGATAGGAAAAACATGACAAAATATATGATTTTGTAACTCAGTGAGTGGATAGTTCGCAAATACATATACTTTTTCCATTTATACATATTTAATGAAAAATCTGATTTATTTTCTTACAACTTTAAGAAATTCTGATTTTTGATCATTTCTTTTAGAATTGAAACATGCTAAAATCATAAAATTCTTACTCTTTATTTTGAATAACCAACCGTAAAATATGTCAAGTATAGACAATCTGGTATCAACAAAAATCTGTGTAAAACTGTCATTTCTATAAATTAAAATCGTATTTCTGTAACTGAATAAGTTGAATTCTATATTCTAAATGAACTATTATCTGATATTTGAAAATTTTTGAAACTGCAACTGAATAAACATAATATGATATACTAAAGAGTCACACCAATAAGTACCCAATAAATAGCTTTACTCATGTACAGAGTAATCTCGATGTACAAGGCAAAGTTATTCAAATCTGATAATCTGTTCATACGTATGCAGAGCTGTCCCAAAGCTAATCATCCTAGTGCACGACCTAAAACCTATGTGTGTACGAGAGTGAGTCCCAAAGACCTCTAATAATCTGGTCATACACTGTGGAAACACATTCACATCAGTGTAGAGAGGGTGAAATCACGATAACTGGTCATACACTATGAAAATATATTCACACCAGTGCAGATCGGATAAAATAACCATATGGAGTCATACAATGTGAAAACACATTCACACCAGTACAGATTGTGGTTAAATTACCTGAATACTTTTTGGTTGTTTTTAAAATAACTTTAGATATACTGAAACATATAATATAAATATAACATGTTAGAGGAATTATTTAAAGGGATAATTGCAGCAACGGTCCTGAACCTTTCAGATTTTTGCGCACTTTACCCTAACCTTTGATTTGTGCCAGCGGAGGTCCCAAACCTTTAAGGTCCAAATGGATGGTTTGGCCGTTAGTTTGACCAAAAAATGGACTTTTGACAAATTCAAAAAGGGCAAAATGGTAACTTTGCCTTTTATACCTTAAAATAATTAAAATAAGATAAAATTAAAAAAAAAACACTATT
>CAIGRB010077591.1:25127-48724 GCA_903798255.1 Fraxinus quadrangulata
GCACAAATCAAAGGTTAGAGTAAAGTGCGCAAAAATCTGAAATGTTTGGGATCGTTGCTGCAATAATCCCTTATTTAAATGAACTGAATTTAACTTTAAAAGAACTGACTATAAAATCTATTTGATCATGTTATCAGATCAAATATATGAAAGAATTAACTTTCTGATATAGTATAAATTTAATAAATATTTATTTCTGAAAAATAAGATTTTTTACTCACAAAGTATAAGCTACAAGCTAGACTGACTGATAAATATTTTCAATCTCCTCGTCACTACCTGAAATACGATATAAATAACCAATTTAACCACTATCAAATCAAGAAACCTTTAATTTCTAATGCTATAATGTTTAAACTAAATTTCTCGATATTTGAATAAATCTCCCAAATTATTCCTTTAATCAATTGGATTCTAGTCCCTTTACTAATAACTAATTCATCAACATAACCTTCATTCCTAACATAAATGTAACTATCCTCTTCAATCTAGTGACAACTAGTAACTATAATTCAACCAATTAAATTTCCATCTTATTCCATAAATTCATACTTCCAAGTAAGTATTTTATCATCATAATTATTTCCACCACATATCCTAACTTAAGAATCCAATTAAAAATTCTAAGATTTGCCCAAAAATAAAATTCCTTATCTTGAATCAAATGGAAGCTAACAAATCAAAAAGCTTGAAATAGAAATCATAATCTTTTTCCTACATTTGAAATTTCGAACCAAATTAAAACCCTAGAAATTTAACATAATATTTTGCCACCTCTTGAAGAAAATAAAGAGAATGAAAAATGAAATTCAAGCTTAAAGTACCCATTTACTCTTCCTCTTCTTCTCCTTCTCCTTTTTCCTTTCTTTTTTGGGACTTCAGCCCCTATTTTCCAGCCTCTTTTACGATTTTCAGCTTCTGCGTGTGTGGGAATGGAAAATGGGTCAAAAAATGCTAATTATTGGAGCATTAAGTTTCAATTTACAAAGGAAGTCCCCCATTTTTTATTTGATGTAAAATTGAGTTATTTAACTTCCAATAATAGATAAGTTCATCCCCAAATTTTACATTTAATCCATCTTACACCCTCATATATATTATCCATTGTAAAATAAACCCCAAAAAAAATAATTTGCTTCATTTAAGTCATATTTGACTATGATTTTGACAATTCCACTTTTGACTAAATAAAATGGGTTGTAACAATATTCATCCAATTGAGTTTGGTTAGCTAGCCACAGCCCGCAGTCTTCTAGACCTTCTTCGCGATATGACACGGAAAGAAGGCTTACATTGTTTGTTGGGTTTATTAATTTGTCATGCGTGCCTACTTATGTATTAATTGTATATAAAACTATCTTGAAGTAGAGCCCAATTAAAATGATCTAATAAAAAATTAAATTGTTGGGATTAGAGTATCTAAATAAAGTTGTGCTGGATTATATGTGTGAGACCAAATTCATTAGGGTTGTATTTACGGTGTGCCAAATCCATATGAAAACTATAAATAAGGTTATCATCTTTAATTCATATGCAACTTCTCATTCTTTTTATCATTCCATCAATGAATACAAGATAAAGTATATTGAAGAGGAATATTCGAAACCAAAAACCCACAATCAAGAACAATGATTAAAAGTTCAAGAATCAAGAAGAAGAATTTGAGCAATTAAATCGAAAAACAAGACATCAAGATTATGGAGCAAGAAGCCAAAATCAAGATCAAGAACTCAAAAATCAAAATAACCAATAATTAAGATTCAAGATCCAATATTAAAAAATTATTCCCAAATAATTGAAGTATGTTCTGCATTATTAATTTTTTTGATGATTTGATATGAAGGATCTTGACAATAAAATAATTAGATTTTCATGATTTTAAGATTTAAAGTTTCATATAATTTCAACATTGTTGTCTATACTACCCCACAACTGACACATCTTTGGAATAGAACCCCTACGGCTGCTTTTTCATTTGACTGTAAATGATACCATAATAACAATAACAATAATAATAATAATAATAATAATAATAATAATAATAATAATAATAAAAAAATCTGATTTAGNATCTGATTTAGCAAAGAAAGACAGAGATACTCTAAGACAACG
This sequence comes from Fraxinus quadrangulata, assembly GCA_903798255.1. Classification (NCBI taxonomy): domain Eukaryota; kingdom Viridiplantae; phylum Streptophyta; class Magnoliopsida; order Lamiales; family Oleaceae; genus Fraxinus; species Fraxinus quadrangulata. The sequence goes on from CAIGRB010077591.1 coordinate 27,240, forward strand.
CAGAGACTCCACTTCGTGACAACCATTTTGTCGAAGGTGTATAGGGGGTTGTGATGGGGGTTACTTCGTGGTCGACAATCATTTTGTCGAAGGTGGTCCCAAATAGGATATTGACAGAGCTGCCATTATCGATTAACATTTGATTTAACCCATTTTGGGCTAGGACTGCCCTTACCACAAGTGCATCACAGTAGGGATAGTGGATTCCCTCGGTGTCTACCTGAGTGAAAGATATGTGGGGTAATGGTTTCCCTTGTGAAGTTATCCACGATGTAATTCATCATTGGCGGGACTGTAGCTTCACTTGCATAGTTTCTCTAGGAGTTTCTCGTATCACCCCCAACATAAGGTCCTCAAAAAATAGTATCAATCTCGTGGATAGGAGCAACTCTTTCATTAGCCGGAGGATTTCTGTGTTGTCGTTGCCCCTCCCTAGGTCCCTCACTATCGTGATTCCTTCTCTGTCTTGGAGATGACTCCCAAAGGCGAGTTACCTCCTCGCGCCTAGGCCTATGATCCTATCTTGAAGGGGTCATGTTTATAGAAAAGAGGACATTTCTTTGGTCATTTATACTTTCATTTGTCCTTGATGTAGAGCAATTTCTCTACAGTCTACTGTGTCATGGCTATAAGAATGATGGTTGGAGCACTACTGAGGGGTGTTTGTCCTATTTTTGGGTATCGAGCCCAGTCCCTGGCCTTCCTCCCCCCCTTTAAGGGGCCCTATGCCTAGGTTCATTCTGATGTGCGTTGGTCCCAAGCTCCATATCTTTGTAGGTCAATGTGGGTACGACATTCAATATGGCCGTGGCCAATGATTGCCCGATGCTGGGGTGATTTCATTCCCAGCTTGGTTCCATTGATGGTCCATCAGGAGAGAAGTTAGCATTTTTTCCCGTTGTCTCTGTGGGGGTAGGAGACCCCCGCTGGCTCGATTCTGGTGGTCAATTAGCTCCTCGTTAATGATTTCTCGCCTCATTATTTCAAGTAAAGCGTCATAGTTGACTAGGTCTAGATTTTTCACTTCCCACCAGAATAAGGTGTTCATGTTCAAACCACCACGTAGTGTAGACAACGCTTCTCGATCTGTGACCTGAACACAGTATGTCATCTCATCAGTGAAATGGGCAAAGAAGCTTTTCAGTGTTTTCCATACTGCAGCCTTATGTCCTGAAGGCGTTGGATGAGAGCTTCTCCCTTTTTGCTTACGGCAAATCTCTTCAAGAACGTAGTCTTAAATTGTGGCCAGCTCTGAATACTCCCCGGTGATGTCTACTGTACCAAATCTCAGTTGCTCCACTCAGGGTGAGATGGAAAGCTCTACACTTGGTCATGGGGAAGGCGCCTCTCAAGCTCATGTGTGTTTTATAACTATTCAAGTATTTGGCCGGGTCACCTCTTCCATCATATTTTTTGTATTTTTGGTGATACACAATGGCTTGGGATATGCGCATTCCTCAATTCTTGTGAAAATGCAAGTTTTCGGCGTCATCATCTAGGTCGCATGATCTTTGGAGATCTGAATCATCCCTCTCAACCTAATATCTAGGTGGGAAATGTGATGGACCTGGCGGTTTCTCGCTTCTTCCCTCCCATGTTGCCTATTCCTAGGCACTGCAACCTGGGAAGCATATCCTTGCCTTCCTTCCGGTTGCTGAGTTTCAGGAGGCGATGGTTGAGGTACACTTCTGGGCACAAGTAGTGGTTGGAATGGTCTATGCCTAGGTTTTCCAGGGCTCATTCTGTCAAACACACTCTCGGAACTTTGTAGCATATACTCGGGTTCGTATTCAGAGGGAAAAATGATTTCCATATCTGCATGGGCCTCGGTGGGTCGGTCGGTGCGCAGTTCAAGGAGAGGTCCACCACTACTTCCCTTTCATTGGGGGATACTTCTCGATTTTTCCAAGGGGATGGGACTCTCCCCGGCCTTGCATTTGTGTGAAGAGTTCCTGCATGGCCATGTTTTGGTGGGTGATGTTCCTCATGTTGGTAGCCATGGTTGCTACCTTCCGAGTAAGTTGGTTGACTAACCTCATTCCTTCACGCCTGTAATGGTGGTGAGGTTGTAGCTGGCAGCTGGGGTGGCCACTAGCGGAACCTCTTCACTATGATCATTTCTTACCCTCTCGGGGGGGAGGGGGAGGGTTCATGGTCTGAGCCCATCCCCTTTCAAAAGATATCTTTTTTCTGAGGCTTCCTTTTGTTCTGTTTCACAAAAACAAATCTTCCAAGGGGAGCAACCAAATCGTTCCCAGAAACTTTTTCCACGGGGATGTTCGTGATTTTAGTAGGATTTCTCATAGACGGTGCCAATTTGTTGACCATAAAAAATGTGCAAGCAGATGCGGGGTCCACTCGTGTTGTGCAAAGCTAATTCCAACACGTGATGACGGGTTGCTAGTCGAAGATATTGAATTAAAACGTGTGAGAAGCTTTTGACACGAGACACGTATTTTAAGAATCCGACAATTACAACAACAAAATGATTCGATAATGAACGATTAAATGAGAAACTGAATAAACTCCAACATTTACATAATGTTTTTCTCCAAATTATAATACCAATAGGAGAGTATTTCTTCCCTTTTTCCCTTTTCTTTTCTCCAACCCCCTCTTAAATACTAAAAGATGTTATTTATAGTGTTATATGTACAATGATGATCGTTGAATGGAAGACAGATGGCCTCATCTCGACTAGCACATCATTTCGTAGGTATCATTTCGGACTATCCTAGCTTTGAGGCACTTTAAATGCTTCTGAAGAAGACAGTCATCCCATGCCCTGTGTTGACATGACTAGCCTTTCCATTTATTGCAACTGTCCAATCAATCATTCCAAGAAGATCCTTGGTGCTTTTAAGATTTTTCGAGGCAGGTCATCAAGCCTTGTCTTGAGTATGGACTTCGGAGCTTCGATTTGAGCTAGTAGAGCTTTGGACCTTCATGGACCTCGGAAATACTGTGGGCTTCGACAAATAGTGCCTCGGAAATACAGTGGGCTTCGACAAATATTACCTCGGAAGCACGTTTTGGCTTCGGCAATGGTCTTCGGAGAGCTGAACTTTGGTCCATGTTTTACCTTCGAGCCATTAGGCATTTGTTCTTTGAGCCACTGGGCCTATTGGGCTTCGGTCTTTGAGCCATTGGGCCTGTTGGGCTTCGGTCTTTGAGCCACCCGGTAACAGCATGCACAACGTAGCCGCCTTCATATTCTTAATCTCAAAGTTCAGATTTCTCCTACATGAATATGCGGTATCTGATCTTTATTTTGCATATTATTGTATTAACTACGTGGTTTACATAAATCTAGATGGACATGAGATGTATAATCTCTGTCTTTGCTTGATGTGAATGTATCATAATCCTTAATTGTTTTATCTGTATTTGATTGCATTCTCCAACCTTATCTCATGTTTCATCCAACATTTGTGGGAAAATCACATAATGTGACAGCTCCTTGCACGAAGTTTGAGGCAACGACAAGCTAATCTTTTGCAAGGTGTTTATGCTACCAACCGATAACTGACATTGTCTAGAAACAAGTGTGAAGATACCATCACAAATCTTTCTAACCAAGACTGAATGTACGATATTCTTTAGCATGTTACAGAACTCAGGATTTTTGGGTTAGAAGTCCTTAACCTTTGAAATTTAGAAACCTGCCAATAGAACTTCTGAAGAAAAACTCTGCTTACAAGTATATACGGTAATCTTAAATACTTTTATTTCTTCCAAGGTTCTGAGCTGTTTTTGGCTTGACTTAATAATGTTGCAGATTATACAAGCTGCCCGGCTAACAATGTACAAATATTTTATCAAAATCGTCCTCTTTATCGCCAGTCCGAAATTTCATATTGCTTTTCTAACCCTTCCCATGATCCTCAACCTCTTTGTTTTTTGTTTCTTTTTATATATGATATTTCAGGTCATGAAAGATTATGCTGCACAACAGGCAGTTCCTTAATTCTTGAAATGTTCCTCCACAATGGATTTCTCTTCAGTCCCTCTTTTTATACTAATAAACTCTGCACCACTAACAACATCCGGAGAAGTAACAAGTATCTCAAAGTTTTTCAATTCACAAATCGTCTGGATCTATTTTAGCTTCTGGATCATCATACAGGTTTGAAATTATACAACAAACATACACTTGAGGGATGTTGAGTACATACTTCTATGTCTTCACGCTGCATTAGATAGCATAAGCTGAAAATTTTATAACTTTTTCTTACTGGTGGTTATAAGTACAGTCTAATTCACTACCACTGGGATATTATGGCCAATGTCATTTCAAGAATTCTTGGGCAGACTTTCTAATGAGCAAGTTATACCTGAATGGATATATCATCAAATTACTTCCTTTTTCCCAAAATCCAATCAAGTAGAGAATTATTTATTACCTAATTCTTCATGTTTTGGCTAGGGTTCAGAGAAATATACGCGTTAGGTTCTGCTTACTGGCTGGAAGGATTTACTTGTATCCAATAAATAATTTATCTCCTGTCAATAATATATCACTGCAGTAATTTTTTATTGAATGCATTTTTCTCCTTTGGTCCAGAGTGTATAGCCCCTGATTAGTGTGACTTAAAAAATTAATTCAAAGTTAACAATTAACTATAATCATACATTTCATGAAATACACAATTTTTATTAACTTTCAACCACATATTTCACCAATTTTTACATTTATTTAAATTTATTTTTTTATCAAAATCTATTAAAAATTGACTTTTTAATTACACCAAACAGGGGCATAGTAAACTAATTAGTGGTTAATTTTGACGTTACGACAGGTTAAATTGCATGTGAGTAGATTTAACCCTTGTTTGGTATAGATTTTTTAAAATTTAATTTTTCACAAATTCATTTTCAACCACAACTTTCCTAATAAAATAATTTTGCTTGTTGAACCGTATATTTTTCTTAATTTCTTATCACAATTCTCAAAAGAATTATTTTTCACAAAATTTATTCTGAAAAAAAATTACCTCAAACAAGCTCTCAACATGTCCAGTACAAAAGGCATGCAAATGTATTGAGTTGAAGTCTTACTATTATTCATTTCGTTGAATATTTATGGATACATGATTGGGAATCCGATGCGACCTGTTAGAGTTAGACCTCTATTAATTCCAACTTTGTTGACCAAAAGCGAAAAAAATTGGACCCAAACAGTGTATATATCCGTTGTTTTTAAAATTTTAAATTATCTTTATAAAGGGAAGCTATGAATAAATATCTATCCTAAGAAGCATAAATCACGACTTTTTTAAAAATCACGTAAAGAAGTAAAGTAAGAAAAGAAGTTTATCATGGAATAATTTTAATTTGGACGTCATGGTTTGGTCTTAGATGGCTTTTTAACTTTTCCAGCAAGGTACAAAAATATTTCTCATTCTTTGTCATATGTTTTTCTTATTAATTTGAACCATTTGCAGATTTTCCTGCAGCAAAGAATCCAATGGAAAGAACCCGCGAAAGATTTTAGCAACATGGGATTTAAGACTATCATAGAAAATTAGGAAGCTGATCCAGCCAATTAGGGCAGGAGCTCCAAGTTTTATTTCCATGTAATCGAGACCTTCATTACGTAGGATGTTGACCTCAAAAAATGAACTCAACAGGTGTCGATACGGGATTTGCAACACGTGTCTTGGTCAAAAGAATAAAAAACGGAATTCGGTAGGGCTACCAATAGTCGCTTATAGATTCAAGTGAACATGAACTATGTTGGTAGTGTTTGTATCAATATTTAGCCCATGTTTGGTTTGGCTAAACATAAGATTTTTAGTAGATTTTTAAAGTTGATGAAATGTATGGTTTAAAAGTTTTGAATCTATCAAATATGTGACTATAATGAACTATTAACTTAATTTTTATTGACTTTTTTAGTAAACCAAACAGGGAATTAATATGAATAAATATTCCACACAGTGGTCTAATTAAAAAAGAAACAAAATGTCTACACGTACGGGAAATTCAACAGGAAAATGCACAGCAAGACAGTTGTCTTCCCGTGATTGGCAACTGCCAAAAACCAATCGCAAGAAGACAGCAATATTTTTCTGTTGAATTTCTTGTACTCATAGTATATCTCAGAAAGAAAACCCTCTCTTTCGCTGTGAATGTATTGTTGTGTGCATGGGTAGGTGCACTATGACCAAGTAGCTAGTCTCATGCAGAGAGAGAGAGAGAGAGAGAGAGAGGAGAAAAGTTGCATTCGGTCGGGACATCCTTGGTTCGACCAAATACCTAATTCCTTGGCACAAAATTAAAAGTAATTATTTAGATTAGTTGAATAATTTTCTTGAAAAAGTAAGATTCTCTTGTAATAAATGCTTTTACCGTCACAATCACACATTCTCTTTCTCTCTCTAAATTATATATCAAAATGAAAATCACATTGCAACTTTTTCTAATTAAGCAATTGTAGCAACATCCCACCACACAAGATTAAAAAAACGAAGCTTAAAGGCTAAGAAAAAAACCTAAATATAATAAAACAAAATCAGACAGATAGAAAACATATTAGTCCACAGTGTGTGTGGGTGAGAGAGAGAGAGAGAGAGAGAGAGAGAGAGATTAAATGTAAGTATATGTTTCTCTCTCTATATATACACTCATAAAGCCCCTCCTTTATTTTAGCTCCTTATTCTCATTCTCCCTTTATTATCTTCTCTTTCTAGAGAGTTGATGTGATTCTCTCTCCACTATACATCTCCAAAACCCATTAGCCTTTACAAAAAAGAGAAAGATCATCAAGAACAATGGTTTTTTCTTCAATTCCAGCTTATCTTGATCCAGCCAACTGGCAGCAGGTTAGGGTTTTTTTATATATATAATTCCATGACTTCTTCGCCAAAAAAGCGAAATTCAAAAGATAAATATTCTTCTTGATCCTTTTTTTCTTTTTGTTTATCTCATGATCTTTTATTTATTTGTTTATTATTCACGCCTTTAATTTCTTGAATACACCAGTTTCATTTTCTGCTTTTTCTGAATTTTTTTTTCCAGCATCAGAATAATCAAATTTTTGGTAGTAGCAGCACAAACCCTTTGCTGTCCCAGCCGCCGCCATCGCCCCCATCTTCAGCTCAGCCTCATGCTGGCGGTGGCACAGGTTCGATCCGTCCGGGGTCGATGGCGGAAAGAGCCCGGTTGGCCAACATACCCATGCCGGAGGCTGCCCTTAAATGCCCTAGATGTGCATCAACAAATACAAAATTTTGCTATTTCAACAATTATAATCTTACTCAGCCTCGACACTTTTGTAAGACCTGTAGAAGGTACTGGACTAGAGGTGGCGCTCTGAGAAGTGTTCCTGTCGGAGGTGGCTGCCGGAGGAACAAAAGAAGTAAATCTACTAGTTCAAAGTCTCCGGCGGCGCCGAATAATGTTAGGCAAACCGCCGCTAACTCCAACAGTACCGGTACCGTTTCATCCAACAGTACCGGACCGGCAAATATTTTAGGCCTGAACCCTCAATTTCCACCTCTACGCTTCATGTCTCCTTTAGGTCAACTTACCGACAACTATAGTACTGGTGATATAAGCTTAAACTACAGTGGAATTTCAGCTCCGATTAGTGAGATGAACTTTCAGATGGGAAGTAATTTCCTTGGCGGTGTCAGTGGCAGTGGAGGTGGCGGCATTGGTGGTGGAGCTGGGATAGCTTCCCTTTTATCAAATGGTGGCATTGAGCAGTGGAGGTTTCATCAGCAATATCCATTCTTGGGCAGTATGGATCCATCTCCAGCGGGGCTTTACCATTTCGAAGGCGGAGACGAGCAATCTAGATTCGCCGGTGAAACCATCCAGGCGGCGCAGCCTAAACTTTCAAGCTCAATGCTAAATCAGAACACTACATCAGTAAAAATGGAAGAAAATTCGTCGAAGTTTAATTTGCCAAGGCAGTCAATTGGAATGCCAGGAAATGATCAATGGAGTACTGGTGCAGCTTCTTGGACTGATCTTTCATGTTTCAGTTCTTCTTCCACAAACAATCCCTTATAAATAATATTTCTCGGCTCTGGCTCGACTGAACGTTCTCGCATAACTTCAGTTAAGTTATCATCCATGGAGCGCTCTTAAATTTTATGCGTAAATTAAGCTTCATATTGTGACTAAAACCTAAGCCAAAATGAGAACTTTCAAAACAAATTAAAGGCTTAGGGTTCCTAATCAAGATCTGCTGAAAACCCTAGAAATAATTAATAGAAGTAAATATTTTTTTTTTTCCTTTATTTATTTTGATTTGTAGCATTACCCTGCAGTATTACTGCTTTGAGATATATGTGTAAACTAGAGTGAGTGTGTTGCGTTCTTGTAGCTTTGTGTTGCTTATTTCAGGTATAATGTTAATTAATTTCTCAGGATTTGTTACTTATTTTAGCTTTAATTATTGACATTTTCTATTCTGCTTAATTTCTATACATCAATTCATGTTATTTTTCACATTAAATATAAATGTATGCACTTCGCAGCTATTCTCTTGAATATAATCCTCTTGACCAATCATACACAATTCATTTTATGATCGAAATTTTCGCGAGTGAGTTTCACGTCTTTAATTTGGTTATGATAATATGTTCATTATTTCATCTAAAAATTTAAATTATTATAATATTGTCGCGTATATTCATTTAATAAAATATAAATACCAACAATTAATTATATGAATTTATCACAGGAAGCACACATTTACCTAATTGGGGATGTTGTGCACAGTCACATCGGGTCAAGTTTCCTGCATTTTTTATCTTGTAAATGGTCAAGTTATTATTATTTTTATTATTTTGTTCCAATATGACCCAAAAAATAGGTGGATTTAGTTCTCAATAACCTCGCAGAATTTGTACCCTTTCTCCCTTAAATAATCCAAACTATTCTCTTTTACATCATTCCTGAAAATATTCCGGAAATCTACTTAGAGTTTAGTTATATTCAATATTCTTTCCTGTTGAAGGACTTTGGAAATTTCATCGAAACTTTTACTCGTTTTTGAACACTTTAAACGGCATGATCCTTAGTGTCATGAAGGTGACACATATCGATGTCTAGTAAATTTCGATAAAAGAGCAATATTAGTTCATGTTATATTAATATTAGATTTTGAACATTTAAAGTAAGTTTCGAATACTTTTAATTGTCTTACCCACATTGGTGTTCGAATTTCATTGTCTTACCACACCAAATCTCAAGAGAATTTCAACAAATGAGCAATATAGGTATTCGAGTTACAATATCCGTACATTTCAAACATCTATGGTGAATCGGAAAAGAATCTTTAGAAATGTTCCAATGTAATTTTGATATCTAATTATTATAATAATATGTCAAAATTTGATTGATAGAGGTCAAGGGACATTAACTAAGATGGAGATAAGAATTTTGAATAATAGCATTTATTAAACATTTGTTTAGTGTAGTTAAAAATCGTATCTATAGTAAATTTTGATTAAAAAAATGATGACCTATGCAGTTTAAAAGTTGATAAAAGTTGTGAGTCTTATAAAGTGGTAATTAAAATTAATTATTGACTTTGATTTAAATTTTTGTTAAGTTTTTAATTAAGTTACATCAAATAAGAACTAGAAATAGATATTAAGGTCATGTTTGGACTCCATTAAAAATAAATTTTGGAGAAAAATATATTTTGGAATAGTAAATTTTTGGATAACATATGAGTAAAAAATAAAGAAAAAATTCTAAATTTACGTATATATTATTTTATTGAAGAATCTGTAATTGAAAATAAAAAAGAAAACAATGTATATTTTCAATAATGAAGCTCAAGGACTAAGGTAAAGGAAATTGGACAAGAACATCAAAAGATGCCAAAATGCCTAATGATTCATACTTAGAAGTTAGGACTCCCGTTTGATGATAGTTATTTCAAAATTCTTTATTCTACATACTCATTTTCAATTATATAGTCACACAATAAAATATTTCTAGACGTAAATATAAAATTTTCCCTACTTTTTAAGAGTTAATTTCCTAAATGGTCATTGAATTTGCTAAAAGTTCTCACGATGTCACAGAACTTCAAAATTTTCCTAAGTAGTCACTGAACTTCACAAATCGACACACCATCCATCACTGACCTAACGTCGATTGCAAAATCAAATGATTTTAATGACGTGTCAAATGAAGCAAGTAAAGTGGCATGTTTCTATACAATTTGTTGGTCAAGTAAGAAAATTAGTGATGAGGTGGACAACTTCTACAAAGTGAGTCACCTAGGGAACTTTTGGCAAAGTTCAATGACTCCATGGAAAATTTTGGAAAAGTTCAGTGATCATTTGGGCAAAATTGTATTTAAGAGACTAGTCCATTTCTAAAATCATACAACTATTCAAATAGACATGACCTAAGGAGCATAAACATCATGACACGTACTATAAGAATTTATGAAAAGAATCCTTAGACAATAATTCAACACATGCATAAGGTATTAAAGGGTAGAAGCCAATTGAGTCACCATTGTCCATAATATATAATCTTCAATTTGTCTCAGCTCGTTAAAATTATTTTGTCAAAAGATAGAGCACTCATAATTAGTATAGATACAAGGTCCGCATGTTGGAGAATGTTGATTCAATTGGATTCTAACATTTTGTCCACCTCATCAGCAATTTGCTTACTTGGCCAACAAATTGTACACAAACGCAGCAATTTAATCGTTTGATTTTGCAACCGATGTTTAGTGACAGATGGAGTCCTAATTTGCAAAGTTTAGTGATTGCCTAGGGAGATTTTGAAGTTTAGTGACCTCGTGGGAACCTTTGACAAAGTTCAGTGATCATTTAGGGAATTAATCATAATTTTTAATCACACATTTTCTAAAAATTTACTAAAAATTTACTATTCAAAATTTTATTTTTGCTAGCTAATGGCAATCAAACAAGATTAAACATTGCTTTAAGATACCCAAAAGGAATTTGATGGTTGTAGGCGCCCATGTGGCCCTGTACAACCAGAACTACTCATCCCAAAATTATTAGGATTATGCTATTTTTACACAAAAAAGATACATAATGAATCATATAAAATGATGTGGAAGGAAAATATTGGATAAAAAAATTAATTGTATTTTAAATTAATAAATGATAGAATAATATGATGTAAATGTAGCAAAGTCCAAATTCTCAAATTATCAAGCAAAGTGTTTTAGAGAGAGGAGACTGACGTTATTAAAGAATGCATTACATCAGAGTCAAAAGATGTAAACAGCAATTTCGAGACTGCAGTTTCATGGGAATCAAAGCTGCGTCGATATCACCATCACCATATATCTCACTGTTGTGTGTGTGTGACAGAGAGAGTCTTCTTCTTCACACTTGACAGTTCTTTTCTTTTCCCTCAGCTTCTGACACAAAAGCTCATGCTTTTGGTTCCACAAAAATCTGCAATCTGCAACTTTTATCAGCAATGTGACAATGTCCGGGAAAATGAACTAGTTCTTAAAAAAATAAATAAATAAAATTCAAGAATCAATCCAAAATTGTGGCCCATTTTAGGGTAAACTTTAAAATTTTAAAATAACTTTTAGACTTGCCGGTCGACCCTATAATTTTTCAGATGAATACCCGAACTATGCTTTATAACATTGGTTACAAGAAATCGTTCCAAAAATATGTTCATTCTTTTTATTATTATTATTAGATAGTATCGGACAGTGTGATATATATTTTTTATTATACTGTTCAAAACACTGGGTGTTTGCCAATGACTGGAGCTAATTTTATAACGTGACAAATCCTTAACTATGCATTTGTTTGAGTTTCCTTTTTAGTTGTTAAAATATAAGTCGGTAGAAATGATTGAATTAATAAGTGGATAGTACGAAATGTAATTAAAATTAATATTTGATTTAAAAAAAAAAAGTAAATTATAAAGTGCTAAATAGAACCCCAAACATAGGTTAGGTTGATTTTTGTTGAATGGTTTTGGACATTTTCCATAAGAATGTTCTTTTTTGCCGTTTACGAGATTCCTATCATTTGAATGACTATTGACGTTGGAAGAATACAAAGGATTAGAATATATAGTCACACAATCAGGAAAAATGTATATTTCAATGATGAACATTCTTGAAAGACACGTTGACGAGGACATATAGAGACAACCTAAAATTTATGTAAGCAACTTGACATAATTGTGTGGATTGGAAGTAAGACTAATTTAAAATTAAAACAAACTATTGGTACCAGATTAAAATTTTAAGAGAAAATGAAAGTCAATAATTAATTTTAATCTTACATTTTATGAGATCACAACTTTTCGACTACATATTTCTTCAACTTCTATTAAAATTTACTAAAAGTTAGATTTTAGTCTACACCAGAGGCTTAAAAGATATAAAGTCAAACTTCAAATGAACCATTCAAATTGTCCAAAATTCGAAAGAATAATTAAATTATAAAAATCCGATGTTCTTACCTAAACCGTAATCTTATGAGGTATATTAGTGATAAAAATAGAAGTATTGCATCGATGAAAAATCATAATGTATATTTTCTATTAATAATAAATTCAATTCAAAATCTTTCGAAGTGAAAAGTTGAGAGTAAGTTGATCTCTTACTGAATCCAGGACGAATGTCCAGTTGGGCAGTTTATTCAACAAGAGTATTTTCACGAGATTTTTATTTCTAAAGAGTATTTTATGTATTACATAGAACATCTTTAAATTTAGAGAGTTTAATAATTTTATACACTCAAACAATCTCTCTATTTTTGCTCTTTATTTTTTTTTCTCAAGAAATATTTATTGATTTATCTTCATATTTTATTTAACATAATTTTTTATATGTCAATTGGCCAATCAATTTAAGCCCTTATTCTATTCCCATTATTTTCAAAAAAAAAAAAATTTTCAGCTACATATTTTTCAATAAAATAATATTACATGCAAACTCAAAAAATTTTCTTATTTTTTAATCACACATTCACCATCAATCTGATATTCCAAAATACATTATTAGATTATAATTGGGCTCAAACGAGACCTAAATGTGGTTTGAATAGTTTAAAAAGTGGTATTGAAATATCAAATATGCGATTTATGAAATCCAATCATTATAATTAAGAATAGTGAGTAAGTTTGACTATCTAAATTTGGAGAGTCAAACTCAGTCTTTATTTTAAAAAGTTAAAATATAGAGTTTTTTGGAGTTCATTTTTAAGCATCAATTCACTAAAATAAAATGCATTTTGTTTTTAGAGAATTTATTGAAGATGCTCCAAGCATGTATGAAGTGAAACTGAGGCCACTTCTATGAGATTAAGACAATAAATCTCTGGAGCAATTTATAACAAAGGATTTGAAAAACATGACAAAATCACATCAAAATAAATCTAGGTATTTTCATGTTCGGGAAGTGTCTGCTTCTTGGCCCTTATATTTGGTTTATGTCTATAAATTATTTATAAATAAAGACGGATCTAATAGGGTACAAAAAATAAAAAATAAAAAAATAAAAAAATTGTACTAGAATAATATATAGAGAAAATTCCATCATTTTTTTACCTCAATAATTGGAATGGGCTTGGAGAGCCCTACTCCATCCGTTCATGTTTGTAAATACCGAAGACACTTTTTATCCATTCATGTCGAGAGATTCCCAAGTACGATTCACTTATCCAACCTCTTTTCTATTTATTTGTAATTTAAATCATTTATAAACACTTTACGAACATGCTTGAGTAATTTCAATTAATAAATTTCACATGCAATTAATAAGAGTTCGTTGTAGTACATCCAACACCTCCTTAATGATATGTTTGGTAGGATACATTAGATAATACGTATGTAGTAAAAGTATTAGAAGAAAAAAGTTCAAATCTTATCAAATAATGTCTTTGATTGAAGCATGTCGATTGAAGTGATTGGTTGACTAAGCCCCTGTTTAGTTTGGATAAAAAATAGATTTTTAAAAAATTTTAATAAAAGTTGATGAAATATGTGATTGAAAATTTGAAAAAATTGTGAGTTTTGTAAAATGTATGATTAAAATGAATTTAAGAAAAAATGAATTTAGAAAAACAAAGGTCAAACGTGCACTTATTCTTATACCAAGTATTTTCCATGGTACCAAGTATTGTCCATGTGTTACCGAAGTTGTGGTTTGAGCAATACTACAAGTGGCATTCATGGTATGGACGAAAAGGAATCTTGGGCGGGCATTCTACTTTCGTGAGAATCAAAGCTGCTTACCAACAAGGAATAAAGCAACTCTAGTCCCCACTCCACCCCCACAAATAAAGCTATCTCTATCTCTATATCTCTTGAGTGTGTGTGTGTGTGTATCATAATCATATCTAGGAAGAAATAAATCATACAGATTTGATTATTTGTCGGTATTTTGTCGTCACTGTATTTAAAAGTTGAGGGTAAGTAATCTCTCTCTCTCTCTCTGTGTACACACAGTAGTAACGTGGGAAGAGAACAATAGAATGTTTGGCTCGAAGATTCAAGCTAGATCTTACCCGGGTGGCGAACCAGGAGAATGTTGTCACTCTTCATGATTAGTCGGACGAAATTTGAAAATTTAAGTTATAAAAAAAATAAAAAATATATGGATTTTGTTAAAAATATACTTTTAGTAGATTACGTAATATGATGTGGGGAGAAAATATTAAATTAAAAAATTGACTGTATTTTAAATTGACAAATAATAAAGTATCATATGATATTATATAATCAACTGTGTAAATCTTAATATATTTGTAGCATGATCTATAAATATTTCAATTCGGCTTCATGTACATTGACTTTGTACAATTACGTTCACAAATATATGCGTGGCAATGATATACAGATGATGGACGACAGACACAAAAGTGATGGGTTAAGAATATTTCAATCACATGACATGTCTGCTCGAATCTGATTCCGCTTGCCTGCCGTAAAATCAATGGCTATTCACCTTCTAGCGTTGTTTCATTTTATTTTAAATTAGTCATTTAATTTCTATAATTGTTTCTCCATAGATATTTGTTTTTCTCCGTTTGTTTAATTAACAAATTGTCTTCAAAGTTCATAACCTCACACTTATATTTTCTATTTCGCTAACTTAAACATTGGAGGACGACATGCCACATCTCGATGCCTTTATTTCAAGTTTTGGGGATCTCATTCATACTCAAGCTTGTCATCGAGCTCGGGTATCGATTGCTCAAGCTGTCATCGGGCTCTAGTAATAGAAGTTATGTTCATTCTCAAACTTTGTTATCAGAATCGGGTTATGAAATTCATGTTCGTGCTTATTCCTAGTCGTCAAGTTCGGGTATTCACAAGTGCATATTTTTTGTTAGGCATGTGCGTTGGGTACGTCAGTCAAGATATTTTAATATTCAGAACCACCTATTATATTTCGAGTACTTTGTAAATGGAAACATTCAGGTCCTTATAATTATTTAAACAAAACCCAAACCCGAACAGTCATTTATGGTTTGAACTCGATTCTATCCATAGCATTTTTTTATATACATTTAATAAATATTTCCATATAAGCCATTTGAATACATATACCTATCACGCTACTACTTGACAATATTTGTGCAATAGAGAAGACCCAACTAGATTTTTTTCAAGAATAATGGAAATAAAAAACCATGAAACAATGAGAAAATTAAAATATAAAAAAATTAAATTACAAAGAAAAATTATTTTCTTAATAGATCTTATTCAATTCATAAGCGAGACATGCTACAAGCCTATAATTTAATTTTGAACCATACTTCAATTCTTCTACTCTTAAAACAAGTTGATATAAAAAAAAAATACTAATTAGATAATAATTATATAGTATCAAAAATTGCAATCCACATATTCAACTCTCCGTTAGAATAAAAAAGAATTTCAAAAGAGAATTACGAATTCAAGATAACCAAAAAGGTACACCATAGTCCAAATTATGAATATATCAAGTTCAATTGCCACACGTTATAAAAAAAAATCAAAAAATTACTTAAGTTTGTAAAAAATGTAAGAAAGTAAAATGCTCGAATTACAAAGAATGAATGCTTTGATTCAACAACTTATTCTGAACTTTTTGATTCATAAAACTCCCAAACTACAAAGATTAACATGTACTAGCTTCTAAAATGCAACATTTTGATATGAGGCGAGAAACCAAAAAAGTAAAAGACAGTCTTAATTTCTTAATGTTAGTTTTAGACAATTATTGTTCAAATTAGAGTTTTTAGATTTTTTAAATAAAAAACTATATGAAAAATCAGTTCCATTCGAATACACACGATTCTGATTCAGGAACCAAGAATAGACTTGAACCCAAACGATTCTCGATTTCGATTCCTAATTATTTTGTTTTGTAACGGGAACGGGAACGGACAGACCTTCGGTTCCGATTCGATTTTGATTTTGATGGGTTCAGTTCCATTAAAATGTATATGTCTATTTTTGGTAGCATCAATACTAATTCTTCAGATTAAAAGGACTTGAGCTCTTAGAAAAACTTACAAACTTAATGGAGATTAACTTGTATTAAAATAGAGATTAATCAAATAATTAATAACACAATATGGAAACTTTTAGACCAAGGAAAATAATTTTTTATTTTTATTTTGTCAAACTACGTAGTTGTTTAATAATTAGATATTACATTTATATTTATATTTATATTTAATGAAGATAATGGAAGATTGATTAATTAACTTTAATTGTGAGCTCTATATTATACATTTGGAATTACGTTGTCGTGTTCTTCATGCAACACAAAATTGCGTATAAAATTACTAATATTGTTGAACTGTAGTAAAAAGCGCTAATTACTAGAGCTGCACGACTTTGGTACATTGGCCACTTTCTAGTTAGTGCTTGGTTTTTGTATGCATTATCTGCATGGCATATGCCATTGCGTCAACGAGCACTTACTAGTTTGATTTTTCACGATGATTTTTTTATTGCGTCAAGAAGCACTTACAAGTTTGATTGTTCACTATTTCTATCTTTTATTTTATTAAATTTTTTTTTTTTTTAAAAAAAAAAAACACTATATCGAGAAACGATTTTAAGCTCCAAAACCTAGTTGAGCCAAAAAAAAAAAACCTATATTGAGAATCGATTGACGGTTTTTAAGCTCCAAAACCTAATTGAGCTATCCATCGAAATATTACAAGAGTTATGTTACATTTTCAAATTGATTTTGTCAGAATTGTGCCGATTAACACTTTGCAGCATTTCATTGGTAGTTGGACCAAAAATAATTTCCAACCATTCAATCACAATTAGTCAGCTCATTCTGACAATCTCATTCTAGCAAAATCATTTGGCAAAATAGCAATATTCATATTAAAATGCAATAGACAACCGTAACTAATTTTCGTCGAGCACAACCCTTGGGAAATTATCGAACGTGAAAATTAGTCGGGAAATTCCGCATGTTCTGGCAATTGAAAACCGTCGTAATAGTCGTTGTGCAACGGCTATCAGAATACTATGACTGTATATAACCGCTGGCAATTTTTGAAAAACAAAGCTCCTGGGAGATCGCCAACGCTGAAGACGTGTAGAAGTGTCCACGAGGTCTAACAATGGTATACCCGTTAGTGATTACCGATGAACATGAACAAATGTTGATAATTTTCGACAGGTCTATCCTAGGCCGTAAGAAAGCTATAGATGAGTCATAGGTGGTTGTTGTGTGCAGCCAAAGATCACACATTCACGAGCTCAAACCTGAAACAATGAAAAGAGAGAGAAATCAGTGCCAAAAAGAAAATGAAAATTTTGTTGAAACTGATAACTAAAGTAATAAAAAAAAATCAATTTCTAACAACGATGTCAAAAATTTGTTGCAATAATTTATCCGAAAAGTGGACTCCATCATACACAAATAATATAATTAGTAGAATATCGTCCTACGATAATTGGTCGTTGACTATTCTTTAATTAAAACTAACTTCAACAAAAAACACAATTAATACTTGGATTTTGAGTTTGCCTTTCCTAACTGAAAAATAACAATGCAAATTAATAATAATAGAGAAAACAATTATTGCGGCCGAAATCAATTAAGAAAATAGTTAGAAGTGCCAATTTCCCTAGTCAACCTTACTCGTGTTTTATTCATATTTTGATTTAATTATTGTGTTGCTGGTCAAGAAATTCAAAATAACACATTAACTTCCGTCTCTCTAGTACTAGTTAACATATTCGTGATTGGTGATCCTAAATATCAAACATTCACCTCTCAATTAATAATTTGATAAAGTGATGCATAAGAACTTAGGACAACCGTATTAATAAATCTCTCAATTTAACGATAAATCCATGAGAATTGAGTGCTCTAGCATGTAATCTCTTGATTTAACATGTAATATATATCATGTAATTCAGTTCTCATTAGCAAACATGGAAATAGATCAATCATGTTAATTCAGTTCTCATGTAATGTATGTGGTGTGTTTTCCTAACATATATAGCCTCTATTTATTATTCTACTAGCCTTGAAAATCGTACCTTGAAAGTACCGAAATTGTCCTTGATTTTAGGTAAAAATAAGCAAAATTCTGATTCGCACAGAACAATTGAGATCTCGAAATGCATTCCACGATCAACTTGAGACATCTAAATGCATTTCGCAAGAAACTAACAACCAACAGGAACAGGACCCCCAAAGGTCATCACCACCGCGACCTCCAAATGCATTCCGAGGTCGCAAGCTTCACCTCTACCATATATACAATGTTTAATCCATCAAGTTTTCACTTTTTTCCAGTTTAGCCCTTCAGCTTTGACTTTGTTCATTTCAATCATTGAACTTCTAATGTCATCCATTTTGGATCTCTTCAATTTTGGTTCTTCAAGTTCCAAAAGTGTCCAAGTTGACCTCAAGTTCTTATTTGGTCCATTTTGGTCCCTAAAACTTGTGAATTCATCCAATTGACTATCCAAGGCACCCAATCAAAACCTCAACTTCCGAGTACTTGTGCAATTCCATCCTTTTGTTCAAATTAAGCTCCAAATCACTTCTTTTTTCTCGATTCAACTTTAAATTGAAGTTTCATCTAGAACCACAATATATAATACGCTAACACGAGTAAAAAGTCGCCCAAATAATCAGAAAATAAGTAGATTTAAAAGTTTAAATAAGCGTGTAAACACACTTATTGCCTCAACAATGTCTTTTTTCTTTATTCTATGCACTCCCATAATTAATCCAAGTAATGGGGTGGTAAATTAACTTTTGAACTAACTATGAGTAGAACTAGTTCAAAATTATTGAAAATAAGACTTAAATGTATGCAGTTGTTGTGCCTTGGGCTATTCATTAACAAGACAGATAAGTTTTTCAAGCTCAATTTCCTAAACAACAAAGTGGAAAACATCAAACATTTTTTTGACAATTGACATGCACTAGCAACATGGTAGCCTACTTTTGGATGGATATATTCAAAATCATTGTCACTAAAAGTGTGTACATTGACATAAACAAAGAATGTTATTCAAAATTCGAATCCAATGAAAATGTCAAATAAAAATTTAATGAGGAGAGGGAAGTTGGAAAATTATGGGTAAAATTAGCCTTTTGCTACCATTGCTTGTGTGAAAGGTTAGTAATAGTGGAAATTATAGCCTACTAGAGTTTTAAACTTCTCATTTCAAAATTAAGATTTACATTTTTTTTTTCGAAAGTCATGTGATAATTAAAATTTTAAATATTAATAATTATATTACAAAATTAAATATACATATTAATCCCACCTAACCCATACCCAACCATCCACCCACACCAAATATACATATTCATCTCACCTAACTCATACTCAACCACCCACACCAAAGCCCTAATCATTTTCATTCTCTCTATTTTCTCTCCTCTCTCACTTCGGCAACAACAACAACATTCATCCTCGTCGAGTGCCTTGGCAACAACAATAGCAGGAGCCTCTCTCTATCCCACCTTCTCTCTTTTGGTTTCGCATCTAATTTGCTTGCTTTCATCCTCATTGAGCGACGTTCTGGTTCTGGTGCGGCGTTGTGGTAATAGTGAGGTAGTTTTGGTGATGTCAATAGTGGGATGTGGCGATTTTGGATCTAATTTGTTGGTGGCGTTTGGGTGATGGCAGATTTGTTGGATTTGGCAATAGTGGTGGTTTTGTTGGATCTAGTGGTGGCTATGGTATTTTTTGGTGGCTGCGGTGGCAGATGTGGCGATTGGGGTAGTTTTTGTTGGATCGACGATAGATCTGGTGGTCGTGGACTTGTGGTGGCAGTAGTGGTCTTGTAGTTGAAAATTTTGGTTTGTAGTGGGTACGGTGGTGGTGGTGCGGCGCTAGCTGTAGTGGTGAGGTGGCGTTGCTTTCAGTTGGTACCATGGTGGATTGGGATTAGGTGGAGTACGTGGTGAGAGTAAGAATGTTTGTGACCAATTATTTGAGATTATAACCAATAAATTGAATATTTTGTGATCAATAAATAATATGCGATCAATAATTTGTGATCATTAAATAATTTAACATAAAAATTTGAATCGTGACTTATAAATTTGTGATTTGTGACCAATAAATAAATTGTGACTTATAAATTTTTTATTTCCCATTGATGAATAATTGTGACCTATAAAATTTTTGATTTGTGATTATGAAATAATTTTTGACTTATAAAATTTTGATTCATGATTGAGAAATAATTTGTGACTAATTAATTTGTGATCAAATAGTATAGAATTGTGACCTTAATATATTTATTTAATAAAATATATTTTTAATTAATTATTTCATAAATGAAATTTAATAATATCTGATTTTTGAAATTTTAAACCTTTTTTCTTAATTTTGAAATGTGTTATAGTTAAACTCAAATATGAAATTTTCCCTTAATTATTGAAATCTAAATTGAATTATTTTTAAATGGGTTGATTTGATATTTAAAATGTTGAAATCTAAATCGAACAATTTTCAAACCGCGAATTGTGTGCAATTTAATTGATTAATATTTTAGAATAAGAGTAATGCTATTTAGCTGCATTGGAGTTGTAATTTCAATCTACGTGACGTTGATGTAGCACTAAATGATAAAAGGAATTAAATGAATCATTTAATTTTATATTTCATTTAACATATCATCTAACATCATATAATTTGGGGTTGTAACCCCAATGGGATTACATAGCACTATTTTTAAAATAAATATAAAACCAGATGAAGTAAATGTAATTTCCAGGGTGAGTTGCGAAAAGTAACTTAAAAAATAGAGTACTACAATTATGATTAATGTTATGCTATTTGTGGAAATTCCTCTTGCTCATGTATGAAAAGGCACAGTCGTTAAGTAATGTTTTATAGTGATATCGGAAATTTTTGTATCAACATCATTAGAAAAAAATTCAAATTATACTATGGGATGTTTCTAATCCAATTAATATTGTGTGATTTGGTAAAGATTTCAAGAAATACTATATACAAAATATAGTCCCCCAATCATTCTTATGTAACTGATTTTTTTTT